>CAIGRQ010252282.1:0-19951 GCA_903798375.1 Fraxinus sp. D2006-0159 | reverse complement strand
AATCGAACTCCCCACGCTGAGGTTACAAGTCCGGCAATGCCCTTCCTTTGCCAACTTGAATGTGCCCCGAGGGACTATAATACCCATTTTTATGAATATGTGAGTAGGGGCATATTCAGATATTATAGACATAACGACCAATTCAATAGCTAGTCCTAGCTATACACACACATATCACGTTTGATGTAAACTAATAGATTTGTGAAAACTGAGAGAACCTGTCGATAAAAGTTGAAAAAAATTTGGGTCTTATAAAACAAACATTTTCAACTACTAATATATAGATCTCACGTGTTTGAATTATATTAATTCAATTCATAATCGCATATCAGACTTGCATTGAACATATCATAAATCTCTTACAAAATCATTTTCAAAGCCCTTCAAAAGCCATTTTCTTCTTCTAGAGAGAAATTTCATCGAAAGTTCGCTATAACTCGTGGTTTGAAATGCTTCTGCCACAAGTTGAATTCGTTATATCTTGGGAGACAAGTGTCTGAATCGTGAGTACTGTTGCGAAGCAATTTTGTTTTAAGGAAATAGTGTAATTCACTTGCCTCAAATTATTATTTTATTCTTCTCTTTCTTCCCTTCTTGGTTTTATTTATTTTTTGATTTTTTTGTTTGTAGTTTACATACTATATTTCCAACCCCATAATTATAATGTTTAATCACGCTCATGCGGATTAAACTTTGTTCTTGTCGATTCTATAATTTAATGACTCTTTCACCGCACATACATAAAGCCCGCACCGACAAATAGCGTTCTCATCTTCCTAATGAAGTTGCTAAATTATCACTTGATTGCTGNGCGGATTAAACTTTGTTCTTGTCGATTCTATAATTTAATGACTCTTTCACCGCACATACATAAAGCCCGCACCGACAAATAGCGTTCTCATCTTCCTAATGAAGTTGCTAAATTATCACTTGATTGCTGATTTTTCATTTAATTACCCAGAAACAATTCTTACACTGGATTCTTTTGAAGAAAATAACGGCCGCTGTGGGATTTGACCTTATGAGACCCTTTTAAGTGCTAATACTATGTGGAAAACCAATACTGAGATCAACTATTCCTCTTATTGCTTTCTCCACTTCCAAAAGGCTGAAAAGCAAATGGCACGCGCTCTGATGTTGGCTGGTCTTAATGTCTCTTCTACAAGTAAGGTCACCCTGAAGTTCCATATCGTAGTTACAGAATATATCCATCAAATCCAGACAATGAGAAGAACTGCACAGAATGCAACTTCAGAAAATGCTGATGTGAAGGAGGATAACAGTCCTTGAATCTCGAGGTTATGCAAATATATGTAGTAATTTTTGTTTCTTTGAACACGTTATGAACAAAGTTGGTGAAGCTTCAAATAGTGGATTTTAGAACAAACTCTGTTATCAATAGATGAACCTACTCAAGTATTGTGGGAGATTGAATCTTGTGCATATTGCAGGTGCATTTCCTAGAACAAAGAGAATCTTACATTATATTTCTTGTTTCCTTTCATTTGTGCAGCGCCCTTAGATTATTTCTCAAGTATTATTTGTGCAGCGCCTAGAAAATAACTTGTAAAATCGAACTTTGAGATTGTCATACTCGATATCTTGTACAGGTCAAATGACCGCGACGGAATTGGGGCACGAAGACCATTTTACGTGTAACATTTCACATTGTATCTAATGAAAAAATTAATTTGTAATATAATCATAAATATAATTATTGGTGCCAATTTGAAAATACAATCAGATCACTTAGGGGTATCTTGAATTAGTCAAACGGTTCTTTTTATTCAAATCATATAGGATAAGGACACATCCATATACAACAATCTATGTGAAACGTCATATGAAAAACATAATCATAACATGATTGAAAATGTATTTCCATCCTCAATAACTAATCGTAGAAAAGTAATGATGGCATAAGGTGCAAGACTATTATCTACCTATCATGATAAGTCATTGTCACCAAACCTTCTAACCAATTGAATCCCTCAAAAGAGGGCACTCAAAAGAGGGCAACGATGGACAAGCTCAAGTTGGACAATAATAATTCAGTATCGAATTATTTTGTGGACGGAGTATTGAAAGATGCCTACGCGGAAATTTGACCATCGATACTATCTTATGAAGTCTAAGATCCTTATATTCACGTTTGTCCGAATAGCCTGCGCCAAACTGGACTTTAATGTCGTAATACATTTGATACTTTGTGCGTCAAGACTTGTACCTCTTCCGTCAATTATAAAGCAAGGAATCATTCATATCCACCGTCTATACATATGCTTCCATATGGAAAATTTCAATGGAGGCCATTTAACTTACAATTCTGTTTTATGTTGGTCACCCACCTTCAATGTATCTCAATTTGACCATCCAAATGATATTTTTGTTTAAACATATTCACACGACTTTTATTTTCATTCATTGACTATGCTATGTAACTATTAACAATGCTACACGTACAAGATTTTAAAATCCTACATTTGTCAGACAACTCAGAACATAGGTTGGTGGGGTGTGATTTTTGTCAATATATTAATCATGTGGGACCACCAATATGTGAGATAAAATTTAAAATTCTGTATAAAACCTGTAAAAAAAATCATGCACTTCAGGAATAATTCTAAAGCTAATGTCTTGTACAATAGAATTTGTAACTTACGAACACAATGAATATCACTTGTTACTAGGAGTGGAAATTTTTACTTGAAACTACCCGACTTAGACCAAATTCAGATATGTCACCTATCGAAACAAGTGGTTCAGTTTGATTTTAGTTAAAATTGATCCGATCCTAAGGCTTATAACCGAGAAACCAAGCGATTCTAGTCTTATTCTAAATTATAACTACGAAACAAAAACTTCAATTTTTTATTCATATGAATTTACACGTATTCATAATACTCTATTATTTTATTGTTTATAACAACAATCATGAAAATAAGAAAATTTACACATCATCTTATATTATAATTTATTTTTGAATTGTAAAATGATCGGTTCCAATTTCTGATTATTTTTTCATAAAATTAATCATTCAATTTTCACAATTTGAATGGAAATCGGTTTAGTTCTACGAATCAAACTATCCGATTCCCCACTTCTATGGAAAGTCACATTCTAATAGAAATTTTTTAGTTCAAAATCGATAGTGTTATCAAAAATATAAGTTGAGCAATCAAATTGAAATTGAACAACCGACGTGAGAGAAACGTGTAACTTAGGTGACCTCCACTAAAATTTTTCTTTCTTCCATTTATAAGTTATTCTGCTCGCTCATTTTCTTTGCATATACAGACATCAAATACAAGTAATTGTATCTATATATTTATATAGAGAGGAAATGGAATCGGAGGACGAGATGGAGCTGATGATGGACGATTCGAACTCCGACGACGAATTCTACGGCGGAGGAGGAGATGATGACGACCTGTATGACGTCATAATGGATTACGATGGCTTCATCGACCATGATTCGGATGACTCCGACGACCTCTCCCCCTCCCATTCACACCACCACCACCACCATCGATCGCAGGTTGTCGCAATTTATATTAGCACCTGTTTTTTTTTTTCTTTCTTTTTTTGTGTGATAAGTGACTATTGGAAATGCTTTTTTTAAACTTATGTGCGCTTTTTTTTTTTCCCAATAATTTGACGAATATATTGGTAATGATCGAATTTTTAATGGCTATCAATTCTTTACTATATTTTTCTTTAGGAATGGTGATTATCTCGAGCGGCCAAGTATGATATTTAAGTCAAGGATTTAGGTATTAATTACGAGGATCTTGATAAATAAACTGTTATATCTTGTACGTTCACAAGGTGTGGAAAAAAGTTTGCATCATTCATAGGCTAGTTTTAATGATATGGAAAACAATGGGAAATTTTTACTTGTTCATTGTCTTATAGAGTCTTATAAACGTTTCATGGTATTCGTGGCCAATGATTTATTGGAGTTGAAGTGTTTCTTTTTTCTTTCTCTTTTTTTTTAGGCTAAAATCAAAAGGTTTGAAGTATATGCTTAAAATATATAGCATTCTCTTTTAAATGAATGACATAGAAAAGAACTTTGGGTTTTTTGTTCCAGCAATGAATGTATTGTAACCCTGAAGTAAGATACATGGACTGAAAATACTTGGATTGCTTTCATGAGTCTGGAGCTGGCCAAGTTCTTGGTGGGGATTATCTGGTTGTTTAAGCTACTGCTGGTTTGATCGATGTCACTTGCTTTGAACGAATTTTATGAGACTACTTTGTTTGCATTTAAACTTGTAACTCACATATGAAATTGGAAACGATGTTTTGCCATGACTTGATAGGATTAAATGGATGTTTTAAGTTTGAAATAGAAGACATCGGCTCAAAGTTTGAAGTTTCTGTGGTTTTTTTCATTTAATTCAATTGCCTACTTTTTTGTTAGTATTAAATATATTGGTTGAGAATTTTTACAATGTGTTATATATTTTTCCTTTTATATATGGAAAAGGAAAAATACTTTTAATTTTCTCCTTTTTACTTTTACTCCTAACCAAAGATTTTAACTTCTTATTCTGTTGATGCAGACCGCCAATTCTTAAATACGTGCATGCAACAGTCTGAGCTTAATGTTCTTGCTTAAGTTCCATGTGCTATTAACTTGCACTTTTAAACTCTTTGGATGCTCACGATATATGTCTTCCCTGAGCAGAACTATGCAATTTTGAGTGAAGCTGATATTCGGCAACTGCAAGAGGAAAATATTGCAAAGATATCTACAGTTCTTTCAATATCAAGGGATGCTGCTAGCATTTTGCTCCTCCACTATAACTGGTAAATTGGCCTTAGATGAATTTCTTTAATGGAGTAACTTTTGGAAGTATTATTTAGCACATAGATCGTTAGTTTCTGGGCTGAAGTATGCTTTGGTATGTTCTTGACTCACAGGAGTGTTTGTAAAGTGAACGATGAATGGTTTGCAAATGAAGAAAAGGTCCGTAAGGCTGTTGGTTTGTTAGAGAATCCCATCCCCCTTCCTGATGCTAAGGAGGTGATTAATCCATCATGAGGAACTTGTATAAATTGTTTTGTGGATTTGCGCAATAGATTGGGACGTTGTTGTAGTTGTGCTACAGTGGATTCTTCTTGCTATCATCTCCTGTATAACTTATTTTTCTAGTCCTCCTGCAGCTAACTTGTGGAATCTGCTTTGAATCATATCCTCGTGATAGGATGAGTGCTGCTGCCTGTGGTCATGCCTTTTGTGTCCTGTGTTGGCAAGGTTGTTTCCATATCTTATTGCTTTCTTTTCTTCTTAGGGAAAGCATAATTTAGCACGTGACCTGTAGCATTTTAGAAGGGAAGACCCCTGCCCACTCTTCTGCAAACCAAACTGGGGAACCCCAATTTGGTTAGGTTTGTTTCCATGTATTCATTCTTTCATTTCCTTTCTGAGGAAACCACACAGTCATAGCAATTTAGAAGGAATACCCCTGCCCTCTCTTCAGAAACCAATAGCATGTTTGACTGAGCCTAAAAGGTGCTTAAAAGCATCATTTTTTGAAAGTACCAGACGTATAATTTTAGAAAAAGGCACTTTTAAGATTCGCCACACATGCTCCAACTTGTCCTCTTATGTATGATAAATTATCTTTTGTTTCTTTTTTCTTTTTCCCTTTCAAATGTTCACACAAGATTCCTTTTTGTGCTTAAATGATGTTTGTGTCGATTTAACTACCATCTTCTGACTTTCTAATTATTCCTTATGTGGCACAGGGTATATTAGCACTGCCATTAATGATGGCCCTGGCTGTTTGATGTTACGCTGTCCTGATCCATCCTGTGGCGCTGCGGTTTGTCAGGACATGGTGAATAAATTGGCTTCCAAAGATGATAAAGACAGATATAATCGCTACTTCCTTAGATCATTTGTTGAAAATAATAGGAAAGTAAGTCAGCAAAGCCATACCAGAGAAGTCCTCATTTCTGCTTAAAGAATTTCCTTGTATTTTATTTTCTCCTGTGAATAACTCTAATTCGAAGAATAATTATTCCTGCCTAGTTTAGTAATGAAACTTTGTTGGACTATTTACAATTAGATTTCCATACACGAGAACTCTAGATATAATAGATGTGATATCTCTTATCTTTTTGAATAATCCAGCCTCTTCTTATTAAGGAGATTATCTATATTCAAGAACTTTGTAGAGCTTTTTTCATTTGTATTAATAATAGGAGTCATAATCATTCCTATGTCTCTCTTTGTTTGAGTCTTTCTTTAACATTTGAACCCATCCCATATGATATACTCCCTCTGTCCCAAAAAGATTTTCACACAGATTAAGAAATGGTTTTGGGACGGAGGGAGTAGAAGTTTAAAATGTTTTTATTGGTTTTTCCTACAGACCAAATGGTGTCCTGCTCCAGGCTGTGATCACGCTGTAGACTTTATTGTTGGTGGTGGAAGCTATGATGTTACTTGCCATTGCTCATATAGTTTTTGCTGGAATGTGAGTCTCACCGATTCTTTAAAATTCTCATTTGTTTTAATAATCTTTGCATGTCCTTGCTCTTACTTTTTTCTTTTACATGAAATTTGTTTCATGGGATTGCTTGCAGTGTGCCGAGGAAGCCCATCGGCCAGTTGATTGTGGAACCGTATCGACATGGATATTGAAGAACAGCGCTGAGTCTGAAAATATGAATTGGTAATTACTGAATCTTCCTGAAAGGGAAAATATGCTGTTATAAATCTGAGTTTTGAGTTCATACCATTTCTGAGTTCATCCAACGTCATTAAGCTAGCTACAAATTGCTTATTCAGTGACAATCTTCAGTACCTTCTAAATTCTTATAGTCAATTGGTTCAAAATATTAGGTTGAGCATGATATGTCTGCACCTCACCAGGAAAGCAAATAAGAAAAAACAGAGGGTAGCTGCACCACAATGGTCATGTATACCGGATACAGAGTGGTAGACTTGTGTGGATTATAAAATGTCGAAATTTTCGCCAATATACTTCGGATTGTGATTAGAGTTTATCATACAAAGAAAGATAAGTTATAGTTCAGACGTGTGCCTTCATGTAACATATGCTGCACAAGGCATGATCATTGCATCAACCACCTAAGCTCACTGTTTAATATGCTATTATGCTCTCTCCTATAAACCTACACACCGACACCTTTGATTGCTCTTGGTGAACTTCTATTTATTGTAACTTTCGTCCTTTTTTGTAAACTAGATATTTGCTTGTGTTTTCGCTGGGGGGTGTATGCTTGTAGTTCTAAAAATTGCTTAAATTTTTGTTCTCTCATTTCAGATGTATGACCTTGTATATCAACACTTTGATATTTGCATTTCCAATTGTGTATACTGAACGTGTGAATGTGCTTCCTTTTTTCTTGCTATTTTTTGTGCACATCTAGCACTTAGATTTTCTCTAGCAAATTTCGCTGTTATTAAGTTTTATATATTCAGATATTTTTCTTAATATTGTTTCTCGAAAGACATTCAATTTTGGCGGCTCGATATATAAAATATGTGTTTTTAGCTTTGAAGCAGTTTTTGATATCTTTGAACACAAGTAGGGTATGCTCGTCATTAATTTACTTTGGATGCTTGTCATTAATTTACTTTGGCACTGATGATAAAAAAATCCATAAACTTAATAAATAATGTAGGTTATTTCTCTCTATATAAATTATGATAAAATAGTTGCAATGCCGCACAAAACAGAGTACAAGTTAGCAGCCTTTTCTGACGCTTAAAAAACAATTGCAATTTTTACAATTTAGTGTGGGAATTGTATATAATACGTTTAAAAGTTCCAAATAATTGTATAATTAATTTACAGCATTTTCTGACGGTTAAAAAGCAATTACAATTTTTATAATTAGTGTGGGAATTGTATATAACATGTCTAAAAGTTCCAAATAATTGTATAATTAATTTACCACTGACCGGATATAAATTTCTGATTACACTAAGCCTATGTTTGGCTCATTTTTATTAAACTATTTATAAATATTCCGGCCACTTATTAACACACGTTTCAAGGGACCCAAAAGTACTATCCACCACGCATTTTTATATTTCTAATTTAAATTATTTATTAGCACTTCCTAAACATTCTCTAAGTGAACTCTGTTCTTTATATAATCTATTTTTTCTGTACAGTGGCATCATAAATCTTATCCTCTGATGATATTACAGGATATTGGCTAATTCCAAGCCTTGTCCGAAGTGCAAAAGGCCAATTGAGAAGAACCAAGGTTGCATGCATATCACATGCACACCACCCTGTAAATTTGAGTTTTGCTGGTATGTTCTGTTTCTCCCATTTTGGATAAATATCTTCTAGAGTTTTCAGTAAATAGTAGATTATTAAAAAGCTTTTGCTCTATGAAGACTTCTGGTTTTAAGTTTCACTAAAAAGAAGTTGCTTTTGTTGTTACTCCATGTATCTTTCAACGATTCAAAACACTACCAAGTACAAATTTATTCCCCTTTTCTTTCTGCCCCTAGGATCAATATCTTTTGGAATATGTGGTGTTCTTGTTAGCACATCATCTGATAGGATACCATTGCAGGCTCTGCCTCGGTGCATGGACAGAACATGGTGAAAGAACAGGTGGCTTCTATGCATGCAATCGTTATGATGCTGCCAAGCAAGAAGGAGTGGTACGATGATCTGGTTTTTTTGGCTTACTCCTGTTGTTGGGATAGCACTTATCTGTATCAACTTATTTTGACTTGTTTACAGTTTGATGAAGCTGAAAAACGAAGAGAGATGGCTAAAAACTCTCTAGAAAGATATACACATTATTATGAAAGATGGGCTACCAACCAATCGGTAGGTATACATTATTTTTCTTCATTCACTCGTAACTTGCTTATTTACCTTTCTAATAGTTATTTAGAGAGTTTTGAACAGAATTGATTTTTGTGGAACATTGTAAGACAATTTTTTTTTATTAAAAATTAGTGCAAAACAAAAATATGGACATGAATGAGAGAAGCTCTCAAAAAATAGAAACTTAAAATAAAATGATTTCTTTTCAATTTCATTGCATTTGTTCTAGGATATGTATATAGAGACACTCAAGCTGAAGCCCTACTGGAGAAAGTAGTTTCTACGCAAAGCAAACTCAACCAAAACATTTCCAAGCATGCAAACTTCCTGTGCTCTTTCTGTTAAGGCCCAAAACTATTATGGGAACAATATTTACTTTTCCCTAATATGTTTCTTTTTGGCAGAGGGTAAAGCGAGCCAATAAAGTCTCACTTGCTAACCAACCCAAGAAAGTATCTTTAATCTATTACCTTATACTCCCTCAATCACAATTGAAAGGGTAAAATATGAATTGACTCGAGTATTAATTGATTCTAAAAGTGAGTGTGATATTTCATTTTTACCCTCGAAATTAGTATGAGCGTCCTTGTTAAAGACGTCATGTATCAAGGGAACTTTTGCGAAGTAAATAGCTAGCATAGGAAGGGAGCATTATTTGCAGATGTCATCATGTCGTAACAACGAAATATAAGTGTTGCTTTTGGATGAGAGCATTTTTTATGGAATATTAGAAGGGATATTATTATATTTAGTTTCCAATTTTGATGCGTATTTTAGGTAACATAATTTTGGTTTGATTTAATAGCTTCTACTTAGAATAGGATTGTTGAAACTTTATATAAATGGGTCTTGTGTGATGTAAGTGGAACTACTTTGATATGATTAAAAATTGATACTCTCCCCTAAATTCTCTTTAGTCTCTCCCTCTTCTTCTCTCTTTCTTCCTTTCTCATTTCTCCTTCTCCCACAATTGTTCCATAGTATCCTACGTCAAATTGAATGCGCTAATATGAATTGGCTTGGATCTAAGTGAGAGTTGCAAAAGTTGATATATGGTTTATCTTTCAATACTTAGCCTCAAAATTAGTGTGGCTAAGAATCTGTCAAAGACATTGTGTATTAGGTGAATGCTTAGAAAGCAAATAACTATTTTAGGAAAAGAGGTGAGGCGGTGTAACCCGTAGATGTTTCGAAAAGAAAATAGGGACACTCAGCTGTGGATAAGAGAGTATTATGTTACATGGATTTAATAATTTCTTACATTACTTTGTGAAAGTTTCAATAAACCTCATGAAATACTCTCTCTCTCGTTTTATCTATTTTTCTTTCTTTAATCATAAGCAAAGTCTAAGTTACTTTCTACCTGTCTTGCAGTCTAGGCAAAGGGCACTGGAAAATTTACATCAAATGCAAACTGTTCATGTAAGAAACATTTTGGTTTGGGAAACTTACCTAGCTTTCCTTATGATTGTCGTAATTCATCTGTTCTTTTCCTTTTCTCCTCATTTGTGCCATAATGAAACTTACTTAAATCAATTATATCAATAAGCTTAGGAAGAAATCCTTTTGGCAGCTTACATATACTTCTTTCACCTGTTTCAGAGTTCATGTTGGGTCACGTGTAATAAATCTTACTAATTATTTTGGCTGCTCATCACTCTTGTATGATTGTTATGAATCTTTGAATGGTTCCAATTATGAAAGCAAAGCAAGCACTGATTCACATCCCATGAATTTATCCCAAATAGATGTTTATGCTTACTTTTGGTAATTATCAGTGTTATACCTTTTCATCTTCCAGCAATTTTTTGTTTCACGTTAAGGCTGATTTTGTTAATTAATATGTTTTTTTTCTATATGCATCCCGTCTCATTATTATTACATCATAAGTTATTCATTACCTTATTGTGTAGTTCTGTGATAGATTTTTATTACTTTTGGCCAGTGTTCTAAAAAGCTCACCTAGTGCTTCTTTTCGTGCCTATGCGTTTTTTTTCAATTTCTAAACGGCTGAATTTTTTCCTTTATCTCTTTCATCTTCCCTATGCGCGCGACTTTAATTCTTCAAGTTTTTAAAAGAATCCGTACAAAATTTAAAAATGACTTTATTCGATGAAGAATTAAATAAGATTAAACTACGGTGCTATCTACGTATGTAATTACGATCTTGAGACTTGTTATTTTGTTGAAAACTTCGAAAACATAAATAAAGTTCCTATAAATCTATTAAGTAGGACTTGTCTAGTTGAAAATTGAAACTATGAAAAATAGTGTAGTTTTTGCATTTTGAAAACTTGAAAATTGTATAATTGACTAATTATAGAAATTATTAAGTAAGTATAGTATTTTATAATTTTAGATGTTTGATATGTATCATTTTTATTATTAAATGATTTTTAAAATGATTAAAAATTTAAAATAATATTAAAAATAAGAAAACGCTATTTTATTTCCAGGCGTCGTTTAGACTCGCTTAAGCTTGTAAAACTTGAAGTTTCGTCTCCACGCTTAGCCACGCTCTATGCTTTTTAGAACACTGCTTTTAGCACATTTATTGCATCTTGTTATCTGGTTGCTCAGGTAATGATCTTCATGGAGTAGACTTCTTATTTCCACGATTAGCTAAAACTATTTATTGTCCTTTTGATATCTTTAATCCAACTTCTTTGCTTCTGTTGGCATTCTGAATTCTAACCTGGAAATATATGGCTTATTTTACACAGATTACCTGTCTAAAGATTTAGAGGAACTTAAGTAAGGAGCTATATAATCTGAAATCTTAATCGATGTGGTGAGTGTGTTTGAGCATGGTGTCTCCAATCTATGAAATTCTATTAGACTCAATTATAAGAAGTTTTACTAGGTTTCAAATTAAACAAGGCTACACCATTCTGAAAGAATGAAATCTTATCATCACAGGAAAATAATAAATCAGAAGATATAGGCTGAAACTGAACCAGAGAGTTCTGATATTCACTGATGAGAAAGAAATGCACGGACAGAAAATTTTCTGGTCCCTGAACTTTTAAAAACCAAGGTTCAACTGAACTGTGAATTGGGAAATCATCCACCCTTGATGATTTTTTGGACATTCTCTTCAGCAGTCCTAGTTCCTTCTTGTGTGTACAGGTTCCTGGCTTCAGCCAAAGCTTGTACATTGCAACTTTTGCACTAAGAAGTTAAAAAAAAGGCTGAAGATTTAACGAAAATAGAATGGAGGGGAAATGTTGGAGAACTTAGTCTGTGGCTGAAGGCATGGACTCTGATGTCTTTAGTGGGCAGAGCTAGAAATTCATTCTTGCGGGACCATAATATAATGGAGCAAATAGAACTTTGTGATGTACTTTTTTTGACTTCATTCTGTTAAATGTATAATAAGAAAGTAAATTATCTACTTAGAATCTTTCTTTAAAGAAATAAAAGTTAAGAAACTAATAGTTATGTCAAAATCTTTAACCTTACAACAAACTCTCTCCATCCACAATGGCCAGAGAGCTTTGGGTAAGAGTTAAGTATTTAATATAAATTATAATTTTAAACTCTCGAAAGTAATGGCATTGATATTTATCTGTCGCTCCATGTTCAAATATGTGCATTTAATCATAGACAGTCACAGGAAGTAATATTAATTCATACCTGAAGATACAAAGGGATGACATATAATATGAATTTAATCAGCACTGTTCATTATACTCAAAAAGAAGTTAGTGAACATTTACATTGCACTGTAAACAGTGACGATACCATTGACTACTGTAACACAATGATACATGTACACAAATCTGTCTTAAGACTCACACTATATTTTTTTTGGGAATAGATGAACAAGATTGAAATTCTAATGAGGATTAGAAATATATACTACACACTAGAACGATTGGAGAAAAAAAAATGAAAAAGAAAAAAAAGGAACCCTGAAGATATGCAGGATTATCTAATTAGCATAAAACCAGAAGTAGGTAGATTCCTATTGGGATCCAATTACTTTCCAGCACTCAGAAGCTAGTGCAGTGATACTGGGTAAAACCTCAGCTTTTATGTAAAATCTACGGTTTTAGATAACTATGGATTAGAATGAAGATTATATCCTGTATGTGAAAACTACTTCATTATTTTGATATTAGCAAATATAAAGCAGTCTCCTCCTCCTAGTTTCTCTACTTAGTGACATGTTTCTATGTTTCTGGGTGATACATAGGCCAATACATGAATCTATTTTTCTCTGGGGTTCTAATCAAGTATTTTGGTGTATAATTATTGGACAACCTTGGACCACCTATACCATCAATATGCAATGTTGAACAAAGGGATAAAATTATCATTATTATTATTATTATTGAGGCACAGAAACTAATGTGCATATGCTTTTAAGAATTATTTGGTACTTGTGAAAGCGAGAGTTGAAATGAATGTGGTTAAAATTTTGTAACTGCAATACAAATTGTAGACAAGTCAAAAAGAAATATATATATTTGGCATGCGAACCATTAGTTGTTGATTATTAGCTTCTTGATAGCTGTTAGATGATTGAGCCTTGAGGAAAGGGAAATGTCTTACTGATCTTACTCAAGCCATTCATTATTCTTGTGTGAATTACAGAGGGCATTGATGATAATTTTCTTTTGCAGCTGGAAAAGCTGAGTGATAAACAGTGTCAACCTGAATCTCAGCTTAAGTTCATAGTAGAGGCCTGGCTACAGGTAAATTTTAATTTTCACATCCAATTCCTTTTGACAAGTGGGATTGATTGGCTGCATTAATGTGCACTAAGTTGATGCCTTTTAGGGAATATTTCATATAGCCAGTCTATACATGTGACAATTCTCGCTGGAAGGTGGATATAATGAAGTTTAGGACTTCTCCTGTCCAAAAAGTCAAAGGATGGATTTAAAGAAATTTGTTTTAGTTTCGTCTGGCAACATTATCATAATTCACTGTACTTTCCTGCTTAAGATTCAAATATAGATATATTGGCGTAGAAACATGCTTTTAACTGATTGTTCGTTGCAAATAGATAGAAGTACGACCTAGTTTATCATGGTTAACAATCATAAAATGTCCAACATCTTCAGATTCTTTATGCAAAACAGAAAGTTGATATTAAGTCTTTTCTCCTTGGATGGAATCTTTGAAGAGCTGCAATCTGCATCAGTGTGATGTAGCAGCGTTCTTGAAAACTCAAGCATTCGGTGCCTTGCAGATTAATCTGTCTTGTTCTTATCCCCAGTAGTCTTAAAAGATAGGTCAAAAAGAAATGTCACCAAGGATGTTCTCTGACTTGGAACATATTATGGCCCTCTGAGGTCTTCTATAAGGCGGTTGCATAATTTATTCTTAACTTTACATTGGCCTTCCGCAGATTGTTGAATGTAGACGGGTTTTGAAATGGACATATGCATATGGATATTATTTACCCGAGCATGAGCAGGCCAAGAAGCGGTTCTTTGAGTACCTACAAGGTCTGTATGAAATTGGAAGCTCATATATTATTTGTATATTTTCCTTTTTTTTTTATTCAACATTGTGTTGTGTTCTTTAGGTGAGGCCGAGTCTGGTTTGGAACGGCTTCATCAATGTGCTGAGAAGGAATTTCAAGGCTATCTCAATGCTGAGGGTCCATCAAAAGACTTTAACGAGTTCCGCACGAAGTTAGCTGGATTGACCAGGTTACTTCAGTTATAGCTGTTTCTTCAAATGAACGTTTTCTGTTTCCTTCATTAGATCTAAATCATAGAATATCATGAAAGATTGCATTCTAGCTGAACTGGTTCTGTTGCTGATATTTCTTGTCGAAAGTAGGTGTGGAAATTAATATGACTTCAACATATCATCAATCTAAATTTATCTATTTTTAATTTCAGTGAATATTTTGTGGGACTGATCATTGAATGTTCTTGTATTTTAAATGCATTTTGGAGTACTCTTTGAGATGATTTCTGGTCATGTTCGTGGTTCATGCACTATTTTATGAAAAATATCTTGTACCAGTTGAGAGATGCAGTTCAAAGAATCTATAGGAAGCTTACTTAAAATTGAACAGAATCTTAGCTGAGAGTTGATTAATACTTCTAAAGCTGAATTAAACAAAAATGTTGTAACTGGTCATAGAGGCATATATGGTACAAGTGCTGTTGTTTAGGATGCATTCGTCTTAATGGGAGGAAATCATATCTTTCTAGGGTCCATCTTGTTCACATTATTGTGGTTCATTTAATTAGGGAAAACTGATTTAATTATTTTTTAAACTTAAGAGAGATGTTTGGTTAAAGACCATAGAGAACAAGGATAGAAAATAATTGATTTCTTGTGATCAATCATAAAATTAGGAGAATATAGAGAAAAGGAAGGAGTCAAGGCGGAAATGTTGGCATGTGAATAAATTTACCCAAAAGAGTGATTTCTTATTTTATTTTTTTGTGGGGTTGAGGAGGGGCAAGGAAAAGAAAGCCCAGACTGGAAAATGGGTGAAATGGGTAGCAGTTGAAAGAAGTGAAGAAGTATGACCATTTAGGACATTTCTTAACATTTATGGAGTTACAGCTCTCCATTAAATTATATTTTCAACTCAGAATTTGATGTCACTTCAGTTTTCATTTCTTCGTTAAATATAATCTCAAAAAATTACTCGTATCCTGTCTCATTCAATTTTTTCGAATTCTAACAATTGCAGCGTGACTAAGAATTACTTTGAGAATTTGGTCAGAGCTTTAGAAAACGGTCTGTCAGATGTAGACTCCCAAGGCTGTTGCAGTAGGGCAGGTAGCTCAAAAAATCTGGGAGGCGGCGGCAGCAAGGGGAAAAGCAATAGAGGCAAGGTAACTACATCCAGGTTGAACAGTTCTCGAAACATAGATGATTCAGGACATTGGTCTTGCGAATATTGCACCTATGCAAATGCTAGATCAGTTGCTGTTTGCCAAATGTGCCAGCAACGCCGCTGAATCGAAATGTAGAAAGAAAAATTGAGGAAAAGTAGGAAAGGAAGAGTAGAATGAAAAACCCCCCATGTCAGTTAGACTTTGTACGTAGTTTCTGTATTCAATTGTTGTAACCTGCACTGTAATCCTCTGGGAAAAAAAATAAATAAAATAAAATTCAGTTAGTATATGATGTTTACAATTAAGTAGGTGCGTTGGGTCCGCCTGTAACTCATGTTGACACCAGAATGAGTAAAAACTATATTTTTAGGGTTGAAAACACTGGTTATGTCAGAATGACTGAATCTACTAGCAAAATTTCGCAATGGTGACTTAATTTAATTTTATTCCAAGCATTGAAGTTATACTTCATTTGAAATTTTTTATTGAACTTATGTTCGTTCAATTTGATCATTGCATCTATGTTTGTTAGTTTGGTTGATAAAAAGCTATTTACTGGCAGATAATTAGATTGTTATATTCACATATTTAGGTCCCGTTCGGTACGAATTAAAATCAAATTTTAATTTAAGTCAAAGTCAAACAATTAATATTAATCACATTTTTCATAGATTCCACAACTTTTCAATCACAAATTTCAAAAACTTCTATCACAATATCTAAAAATCTAATTTTAATCGTCGCCAAACATCTAGCAGAGATTGACTATCCTCGGACAGCTCAGAGTTTTCAATCGTATGTAGAAATTTTGAAGAGAGAGATACCAAAGTAATATAAAGTTTGAAAGATTAATCGTATCATTCTTCTAGTAAGAATTATATATTTTCTTAATTACTCCTCTAGTTAAAGATGAGGCATCTCCAAATCGCAACAGGCTAAAGCTTGACAGCAACACATGGAGGTGAAAGGCTCACAGATCCTCTTAAGAGATTTTATTTCTTCCTTTTTCACTACAACTTGATAGTACGTTGAGAAAAGATTTGTGATTGTGCATATATGAGAAAAGATTTGTGATTGTGCATATATCCTAATAGATAACCAAAATAGATAACATTGTTGGAGTGTATTAAAATTTCTCTCTAAAATTAAAGTATTTTCTATAATGCATGAAAAATGTTTTTTTTATAAACATTAGTCTCTTGAAAATGTTCTAAACACCCGTTATTAATTTATGTTAAGCGTTAATAACATGACACATCAATTTATTGGTGAATAATAAATTTAGTTCAAATATTGAAACTCATCCTAAATTGATGTGCCATGATATCGTGTTTAAGAATTTCTCTGTGTTTGTATATATGTAAAACTAAAAACAAGATCAAAGGCCTATCAAATAGAAGATAAAGAATTAGAGGTTAATTAAGCACACATCAATTCGATCCACTAACTTTTATGGCATGTTTGGCAACATGTGTAAGATTGTATATGACAATATTAAAGATGAAAAAAAAAAATCCTAAAATTTTTCATAATATTGTCAAATACTGCATGCCAAACTTACTCTTCGGGTTTCGGTGCGGCGTCCATCTTCTATAAACTTAGTCGAATCCTATGTATCGTTCCATACTGTAAAAGTCGAGCCTCCATGACAAACAACCACATTGTTAGGTCTAGCTGCAAGAGTTGGCACACCAGTAGGCATCCAGTTGTTACAATTAGCAGAGGCTTGATCATAAACACTAGCCTTCTCCATGCCATCAGAAGATTGTTGGGATTCATAACTAATCAAGTTTCTTGTCTGATAAGGATCTCCTGATCCAAACATGTGTGGTTTTACCTCATTCTCCCCGAAACCATTCGTCTGATTTTGGCTTAATCCTTCTTGAACAAGCACCATACCCATTGGCACAGCGAAGTTACCATTATTCCCATTTGCATCGCCTAATTGATAAGATGCAGAATGTCGGTTGCTGTCCCCTCCAGCTCCATTGCTATAGACCAAAGAATTAGATCCCGAGTCATGTTCCATGGACGAAGAATCCAAGCTCATGAGATTGTGCAGTACAGACGGTTGTAAGAAATTCTGCATATTTCCGGAATGAAGTTGATGAAGGTCGTTAATGTTAGGATTAACTTCAAGATCATGCTCTTGCTTACACCACAAATACCTGAAGTAGATACAATTTCACCGGTTTAGTGTCTCATTCGAATAAGAATATAGACTATCAACTTAGAGAGGATGGATAAAACCCCATCATCATCCATAAAAGGAGCTGAATTCAATCTAAGTGGGACTCAGTCAATCTAATCTATATGGAAACTTCATAATCTCAATCTAATCAATGTGAAACTTCATCAGTTCAGTCTAAACAGGAATAATCTTATGGGACCTCTGGTAACCATAGTAGAGCCTTCATCAGCTACGCCTAATTTAACATCCTCCTAAATTATTTGTTTAATTGTTCTAATTTAGGCATCTGAGAGTTATGAGAGATACCACACATTATTTCACTAGACAAGGGACAACAAAACATATTAAAAATGGGAAGCACATTTTGCCGATAACAGTACCTTTGTTGAGGATATGGGTAGTGCATACTTAATGGCTGAGGTTGATGGAATGCTATGGCATTAGGCCAGCCATTATTGTAGCCATTTAGTCCATCTGTTAAATGTGAAATAGGGTTCCCATTACTAGCCCTTCTTTGTATATCTAAAGCCAGTTCAGCATTTTCTGCATCCTTAAGGCGTTTAGCAGCACCTCCAATTGGCAATGTGCTGCTCTCCAGTATGCTTTTCACATCATATCTGCTTATTTCAAAATTAGTCACTGCATTTAGTCCGCGAAATTTAATGGCTGCAATGTCGTAAGCCTCTGCTGCTTCCTCTTGTGTGCCTGAAATCCGAATACAAAAACAAAAGTCAGATAAATTTATACTATAAGTACGGATTCCAGTCTAATTCAGTTCATCTTATCAAACAAGCTAATAGAATAACCGATTGAAATGAGTTACTTACTGAAAGTTCCCAAGTAAAGATCTTTGTTACCAGCAACTCTTCCAATCCTTGCTTGCCATCTACCATGCTGGTGATGTCTGTTGATCAAAATGTTATATGAGACGTGATTATAATAGTCTAACAAATGCTAATTATTATGCATAATCTACAATGAAATTTAATTACCAAGTTTGAACAAAGGGTGAAAATAACTAAGGTTCTTCATGATAATGAGATTACAAAGATTTTTTATTCGTACAGTCTGTCTTTCCCTTCTCTCTTGTGTCATAGTCTTCTAATTAAAGTTCTAATACATATGATCTCGATTGTTACATAAGACAACATTACTGTCCTTTCTAGCATATTTTTCACAGTAGCAAGATAAACACTAAAACTGAGTTCACCATTCAAGAAGTCATCAATTACGCCAACATGTTTAACACTATACTTAAATTTAACCTTCTAAAAGAAACATCGTCTCTAACAGTTTCATTCCAGTCTACCAAAACAGCCAGCTATAATTCAAGGGAAAAAAACCTGGGCAAACAATGTACAATGAAGTCCATGCGCTTCTTCATATCTAAATATAGGGTGTCCTTTAATTTTCAAAAGAATACTTGTCATTTTGGATAAACTATACTTTAGTAGAAGAGAGATAATAATTAGATTATTGGCCTAATAAGGCAACACCTGTCATAAATAATATATATCAAACTAATTCCCCAAATACAATTGTCCATACGAAAAATCTGAATAAATAAAATTTCGTGACATTTAATCTACCTTGTAACCCCTCGATAAATCGACGCGCCTCGGGAAAATCCACTACTTTTTCTGTATGGAATCAAAATATAAAACTTGATATGATCAGTTCATGCATGAATCTACTTTATTGATCTTTTATGAAGTAACAAATTTCAGTTTACCTTCTTAATGATGCAACATATTCCTGTCTTGTCATATGCTTCATTTCCTCCAATTCTTTCTCATAGTTGCTAATCTGAAATTTTCAAAATACAAATGCTTAAAACAACAGAGATTAACGAAAAGAAAATTGTTTCACTCAAGATTGCGTTCATTAATCCCCTTGAAGAAGGATGTATCTATTATTGAAAACAATTATAATTCAAATAAAATAAACCCTATAATATATTTCAAGCTTCCAAATATAAAAAGCATATCCTTACGAGTTACGAAGTACAACTCTAGCATAAAATGTATTATGTAATTTAGAGTGTGTTTGGTGCATATTAAAATGAGAGAATTCATATTTTTGAAGTGATGTGATGAAGAATATGT
>CAIGRQ010252230.1:0-15729 GCA_903798375.1 Fraxinus sp. D2006-0159 | reverse complement strand
ACCTGGTTGCATGTAATTTCCTCAAATAAGTATTTGGCATTTGATTCCTAATTCAAAATGAGTGGATAACCTTTTGCATGTGTACCTTGAAAACTTATGACTAAAAAATGTAATATTATCAAAATAAAAGATGCCAAAAAAAAAAAAAAAAGTTGTGGGCCCACAAAAGTGGACCGTTCACATGCAATTGTTAATTGTGATTGCGCTGTGAATTAAACCAATTCCATGCACACAAATAAATTATTAATGCGTCACTCGCTTCTATTTGCCCACGAAAGACCAATTATTTTAACCCAAAACTTATGTTGAGTCATAATCCAACTTATCGTCATACCACTAGAAATGTGAACACCACACCACCCTTTCAACACTTGCAACTCACTTTCTTCTCGACTCCTCTCCCAAAGACCAAAGTCATCGTACCTAAACAAAGTCTTACCATCAAATTCTTGTAGCTTAAAGTGCTCAAAGTTTCCAACTTTTGGGCACAAAAATGTTGAGAATTAAGCTTTTTCTTTTTCTTCTTGTGATTGTTGTGCCAATCAATGGCTTCAAGCCAAGAAATCTTGATGAGACCCCACCTGGGAATTTGCAGAACAAGTGTGGAAATTGCCCTTGCAACAATCCATGTTACCAAGCACCGCCACCCGCATCACCTCCACCGCCGCCTCCCGAATCGCCGCCACCACCGCCACCCTCACCGCCACCGCCACCACCGCTGCCACCTGCTTTACCACCGCCACCGCCACCAAAGGAGCCACCAAGCGCTGAGTGTCCTCCTCCACCTAGCGGCGAGAATAACCCTCCAACTCCTCTTTCCCCTGAAATATACATAACCGGACCACCGGGAAGTGTGTATCGTGTTGACATGAATTCTGCCGGCGCGGGGAGATTTTATTTGCTAATTTTTATCAGCAGTTTATTGGGACTGCTGGCTTTCTGGTAGAAGGATTCAAATTATGGAAAAGGGAATAAATTTAACGCACTGAAGAGTTGCAGAATTCAATTCCTTCAGGTGAAAAAAATAAACTTATTTTTATTTCCTAATTCATAGGCCAATATTGGTGCTAGCTTTATCTTAAATCTTTTCGTTTTTATTGGTTAATTAGTACGTGACAGATATTAATCTGATCTAAGTGAATAATGATGTATTCTTCTACTTCTATTTCATATTTTCTTGAATTATTTCTTGTTTGGTTGATTGATCTTGGAGGATAATCAAGTTTGTCGTATCACTCGAACCATAGTGGAGCTTGTTTGGCCGTGCTTTTTCAAAATAAGTTGACTTATTCTCTCAAAAGTTAGTTTTTATAGAATACAATCTGTCCAGTTATTAACAGGGGAAAAGATACACTAACCTATACGCTACCCGAACTACGAGGAATAAAGCGACAAGAACTACAATTGACACGTGATAGTAAAATTACAATATCAACTAAAATAACGGCATTATGTGCCATTCTAAAATCACTTTACAAACTTTGAACAACGTTCGTATAGCATCACATTCTACAATTGCAATTGTTTATTCTACTTATATATACAACTAAACATGTAAAGTTCGTAAAAAGACGAAATTTTTTATACAACTACCGTAAGGTTTGTATTTTCATTTTATTCATAAAATGACTTGGATTAATATTAGTCTCGATATGACAAAAAAGGTGATGTAGTGGCCATAGAATAAAGGAATTTAAAAAGGTTTCATAAAGGTGGAAAAGGGAAAAAAGCCGATAAAATTTAACATCTTCAAAGTTAATTTTGTAGCTCATCTTTATAATTTCACTTTCTGGAGATTCTTTCATCTTATGTGTGTATATTAATATTATTAAATAAAATATATATAAGAACGATAATTATATATAAAGTTCTACATAAAGTGAAGTCCTCAAAATTTGAAAGTAGACCGACCAATAAGTTTGCAACTTGGGTCTGTCGGTTGCATAGGAAAAGAGTAAAACCGAGAAGGTTCTAAAATTATTATACTGCCATCTCATCTGATTTTTTGTCAGAGTTCGTTAGTTGTAAAAAGGAAATTGGATCAACATCGATTATCCCGAACTCTGGGTCCCACTTCTCGAGCCTGTCTATGGTCCATACTCTTTTGTCCTGTCCACGGTCCACCAACCATTTGCTTAGATTTTCATTAATCTAATCTTCTAATTTTCGTTATTTTTGAAAAAAACAAACAAAATTTAACAAGATGACTAGAGGCCAGAGGGAGGGCTATTGCTACAGTCGAAGACTTAGGTTCATGGAATTTTCGCATGATTGTGAAGTGGAACGTTGTACGCATAGTTGATCAAAAGAAGAGTGCATTATATTGATCCCAATTGAAGAACAAACACTTGACTTGTTGACTTATAAACGCTTGATCAACATCTATTCTTAATTAGTTCAAAGACGAGTTTTACTTAGCATGTTATTATATCAATCTCTCAACAATTTAGAATTGTCTTTTACGTCTCCTTCCCCTCCACCACANAGAAGAGTGCATTATATTGATCCCAATTGAAGAACAAACACTTGACTTGTTGACTTATAAACGCTTGATCAACATCTATTCTTAATTAGTTCAAAGACGAGTTTTACTTAGCATGTTATTATATCAATCTCTCAACAATTTAGAATTGTCTTTTACGTCTCCTTCCCCTCCACCACACCCGCAACTTTCAAAGATTATGACACTTTCCACTAGAGCTGGACATGGGTCGGTTCGGTTCGATTCTGAAGAGAACTGAATCGATCCAAAATTTTCGAGTATTTAATAAATGGAACAGTCGGGTTCAAATATAATTATGGAACCGTTCGGGTTCTGTTTCGTTCGATTCGGTTCGGTTCTGTTCGATTCCGTATCATAATTATATTTTTTAACATTTACAGCAACACTACATAAATACTACTAATGACATGTTCATTCGTAACTTTTACAAATTAACGTAGCCCAATTTTTTAATACTTATACGGCACTAAGAGATCTAATCAGTAGCTACCGCCGCCAGTGAAATAAAGTAGCTTCAAAATCGATTTGGGAATGAGGATGTAAATTTTAAATTATCAAATGATTTGAGTTTATAAGAGAGTGGGTGTACTGCTTGCCAAATGAAATTGGAATGGAAATGGGAAGGATAAAACTCAAATGTTGGGCTAACAAAAAATAATTTGGTTAGACTTGGTGTTGGCTGGATTTGGCAGGTTTGTTTAATTAATTTGCTAATTTGTTTAGAAAAAATTAAAATAATTTAATTAATTCAATAAAAAATTTTAAAAAATATTTAGATTCGATTTTTCGGTTCTTGGACTAAAATTAAGAACCGATCCAAACCCATCGGTTCTCGATTTGGATACTCGTTCGGATATTTAACTTATAAAGAACCGCTCGGTTCGGTTCGGGTCAGGTTCGATTCGATTCTATTCGATTCAAGAGTTTTGTCCAGCCCTACTTTCCACTCCATTTTTTTTTCCTCTCAAGTCACAAATAAGAAATTATAATAAAGTAAGAAAAGAATCAAAAGATGCCCTAAATTTCCACCTTTCTGGGGTTCTTTTCCAGCTTATATTCTGTTGGAAATGGACTGAGAGAATATTGATTGTCACCATTAGTTACCCACGCGATCGATTTATCTGAGAGAGTGAATTATATTTAACATTGAAATATGTTGTAGGCGCTCAAAATTATTCTTTTCGATGAAATTAATTTTTCATTTCCCTTGCTTTCTTATCATGATTGAATTTGAATTTAGTAGTAGAAATTAGTGGTTAGGTCAATTTGTTTACTACCATGTCCTATTCTTAGTTTACTCGTGTACAAAAAGTTGGCTGAATTTCCATGGTCGGCTAGTCATAATCTTTAGCCATCTTAATTAACCAGCTGTCCTTTACTTTTGATTTTTCGTGTTGTTTAATTTTCTTCTCTATCCAAAATAATTGTAGGCTTTTTGTCGACCATCCGTTTGAAAATTAATCGAATCAGAGGCAGTACTAAATTATCTTGATGTAAACACTCAAACCACTCAAGAATTGAAGTTGAGTTAAGGCATACACGTTATCGAAATGAAAATAATGATTCCATCGCCATAGGACACATCTCCAAGTGATAAAAGGGGAAGGTGGAAAAACTCCAATTTTGCTTGAGGCTGTCGCGTCAAGGGTTCGAATTCTGAAATATGGATTTGGCCATTGGGTAAGTGTAAATGTACAAGCAGCCTTCCACCCTATATCCTTGGAGGTATAACCTACGATTTATTTCTTTCACCAAGATTCAGGACAGTTCAGGTGGGGACCCCCAAGGTTGAAGTTCAACCTAAAATAATGATTCCATCAGACATCAGTACACATGTTATTTCACGGTTGAGTCAGTGTTTGACTGAATAGAAATAAATTACTAACTATTTTTAATTTTATACGAACACAAGGGGTAGTCATCTAGGGTCTAGGTGGTTTCCTCTATTTTGCTGATCGTAATTACCTTATATTCGCCTTGATTTAGTTGTTAATAATTGGTTAATTACTTACACAACAATAATTTTAAATTTTTAGAACTTTATATTTTCACTTATTAAGTTACAACAAAGAAAATATACTTTCGTTATCCATTCTCCAAAATTTCGTGAATAGATAGTTGCAAAGCAATTGCGCAATAATATATTTTTCAACCATGTTTGGCGTACACTTTGACCAATTTTTACACTGTCACATGGAAAATTGTGATTTGACATTTAAAAAATAGTTTTTTAATCAATCGCCTTTTTATAACAAGGATAATGTCAACAAAAGTGAAAGCATTAAAATGTATAAATGACATCATCTTACATTTCTCTCCCTTGTCCTTATTTTATTCTATATAATAATGATATAATTAGTACACATTTTAATGGGTGGAGGGGTCTCCCTGGGTGGCAAATAGCCGCTTGGCTCGTGGGCGGCTCGGCTTGCCCACGGGCGAGCCCAAGGCATTATAATTTTTAAAAAATATTTATCTTTAAAAAAATTTTGAAAAATGGACAAGCTCACGAGCCAAAACTCGGCTTGGGCCACGAGTAACGAGCCGAGCTCGTACGCATTAGGATCGAGTCGGCTCGACCCATTGTCACCTCTCTCTGAATGTAGTCTATCAAATACAATCATTTAATATAACATAATATAAAATTAATGTGTTAGAGATTATTTACAATATTCATTTAATTTTTTCTCAAAAGATAATTTAAAGAATTCATTTTATTATTAAACCATAAACCATTTACACTTGAATAATGTTATCTATAGAGAGGACTATCGACAGTCGCTTTACCTAACATAGTCACATAGATGAGGCTGTTTGATATTTGATGCATTAATGTAATAATTTTTATTGTTTTCATGCATTAAATAACAAACTAGCAAATGTATTCCACGTGGGCGACTACCAGTAGTTTTTACTGTGAATAGTATTTGTTGATCCCAAAAAATGTACTAATTATGTGGTCAATAGATTCCAAGACCTCTCATGTCCACGCAAGCTGAGTTCTGGCACACTTAGACTGACCGTTGGTTGCACGTGGCCTTCTCCGACGGTCTAGTCAACTAGAGGAATGATTTAGGGCGTAGATAACTGAAAATGTATGTAGCAAGAATATAGCTTTAATAGTCCATACTTGCATTAGCCTGAATGGAACTAAGTGTAAGCTTTTATACTTGGGTGAAGTGAATGAGGTTCGTTGGATGATAGTGCACGTGGCCTCATCCAAATGATTTTCCTTTCTTGTCAGATACATCAATCAATCTCAGCCTTAAATGTTATTACCACTTTTGTGTCCATAAAGTTTAGCCCGTACTTTTAGATTTGACCAAGTAGGATGGTGGCAGCGGCAGTGGCAGTGAGTTGTCTTGTTAACTTATATGGTATGAAATCCGTTTAAGATCTCGCCACTGTCTCGTCCAGGTGTTTGTTAATGGGTTTGCCTACCAGGGTCCGTCCAACTTTTCGCATGGGGAAGGTGGGTCGCTCGCATTTGAATCGGTTCGTCTGTATGTTGTTGGGCTGTCCTATGCCAGCGTGAGGCATGGGCCCCCGAATTGTTTGCCACGTGGGCTAGTTGGGCCTCCTTGTGGGTTCTAGTTTTTTAAGGCATAACAGTATTATTCTTTACTCCATTAATATTCTAATTTTTTAACTTCATTAAGGTTCATTAATGAAAGACATGAGCTACTTTATTTCTTATGAGTAACTTAGCCACTAATGCTTGAAGTCAGGGGAGCCAGCACTCGACGAGCTTCTGGAACCGCCTGAACATGCTTGGTCAATTTTTTTTTTCTTATATTGGGCGGCCACTTGACGGTCGTCCGCGCTCACCTGGATTCGTGCCACTACATGAAGCACAAGTGTAACTTATGACCAAAAGATTCTAAAGGGAAAGATTCTAAAGGGGCACCTAAAAGGCTGAAAGCTTTGCTTTTACAGATTCTAATTTTTGCCTCAGCAAGCATCTCCTTTCGAGCCATGAGAAATAAAGTATCTAGCTAAGGTCCCCCGCTCACATTTGCTCTGTTTATAATTTCGTTTCCTTTTGATCCCTTCTCATCAAACATCTATCTTCCAACATGGATTCAAAACTACACAAACTCCTCTCAACAATACTATTCATGTCAACAATTCTTATATACACGTCCCCAACGATGGTGGACGAATGCCAGTATCCGTGCTATCCGCCACCGACCGGCCCCAAAACAACCCCTCAGGTTGGATACTTTCCATATAATCCTCCATCACCTTATCTTGGGAATGATGATGTGCCACCTCCACCAGAGCCTATTTTGCCTTGGTTTCCCTTTTACTACAGAAAACCGCTCCATGAAGATCAGTCTCCATCTACGGCCCTCCGCGGATCAAGAACCATGATCGTCATATTTCCTCTTCTTGTTCTTGTTTTCACTTTTGCTTTTCAATAGACGATATTCATGTCCTAAGCATGACCTAACGTGTTAAATTTAGATTGAAGTTTATGTAACTAAGGCATTGCATGCCGTGATTGTAGGTGGGATTTCCTCGTTTGTTTGGCTTTACCATTTGAATTGATAAGTAATTTTGCTTGTGAAATCCATCCATTTTGATCAATGATCCTTAAATGTGCACCTTGACATTCTATGTGGAACTTTCGAAGGGTATAAAATAGTTTAAATATAGTTGGAACACTTCGTGCTTATTTTTCAAGAGTAACGCTAGAGGTAAAATAGTGGATAGTCCTTGTGTGAGGTTACATTAAATGATAAGGTCAATATAGAGGGTTTTATATTCACAAATTTGATTTTAATATCTCACCTGTAGCATTATTCAATTTTCATTAACAAATAAAAAAAAATGAACAAATTGACCCCAACAAGTGGAAACCACAAATCGGTTGATGTGGAAAAGGTATAGAAATGTGTGGGCGGATGGACGGCGGAATCCGAACACGAATGCGTGCTCACTGCTTCGCTTGCTTCGACTTCGAAATACTAAGATGTTTAACTATATAGTATAACCATATATCATTTATTAGTACATAAAAAATGCTATAGTTCAAGAATAGCAATCACTATTGGAGATGAATTTTGGTAATTTATAAAGTGGTCATATATAATTATTCTCAGGAGCGAATCCAAACCATTTGTCTTGTGGGTTCAAAAATGAGAATTCATTAAATAGTAAGTGTTAGGTAAAAAAACTCAAAAAAAAATAAAAATAAAAAATAAATTGTGGGGTCATTTGACTCCACATGACCCCATGTGGGTCCGCCCCTGCTTATTCTCATAGTCATGCTACAGACTTAAACTCCATCGTGTAATTCTGTGCAACACACTCAAAGCTATACTCATTATACTAGTATCACTACTCTCAAGAACCTCTTGCACGATTGATATAAATGCATACCTCAGTTAGTAGGAAAAATTCTTGGTGTATATAATAAATGTACATAAAGGTGTTCATAATCCTCACATGGGGTGGGCCCCGCAAAATGGGGACCCCACCCCATGTGAGAATTATGGACACCTTTATGTACATAAATTATGTACACCAAACAAAGTCCAGTTAGTAGAGTAGCTAACCTTACGACTTTATTGAAACAAAGTGCCAACTTTGCTCACAATCGATGAAAATTATTTATCTATCTATAAAGTGTCTTCTATGTTTATTAATGCAAGCACCCAATTGTATGCCACTAAATAATCAAAGGCACTTGATGACATGATAAATGTTTATTCAATGAAATTCAGAATGTTAGGCAACTAAGGTAAAGTCTTAATACTTTTGAATACATATCCCAACCTTTTACAACTTATAAACATTTAAAATTAATGGTCCATCTTTTAGTGGAGAACTTGGTAATTGATGGCATCAATTAATTGGTCCAACATACGCTAGGGGTATAAATTTTCTAACTGGTCAATTAAAAGTAATGGATTTTGTGTAACATCCCTGATGTAGTCGGATGAGGAAAGACTAAAGAGAGACAGAACTCATGTCATTTCGGGAAATCATCAAGGGTCTATTCGTTTTACCATTTTCAAGTCGTTTTCTATTTTCGATTTTTCAAAATAGTAAAAACGCGTTCTTTCCTATTTTCGAAAACGCGTTTTTGAAAACAAGTTAAAAATTTGCAAAGAAAACTCAAAACGATAAATTTGTTGTTTTGAGTGTTTTTAGTTATAATCAAGCCAAAATTTTCAAAACGTTTTCAAAATAATTTTTCAAAATGTCAAAAAGAACACATCTTCAACAATCTCAAAATGGACAATAAAAACACAAAACTCAAAACACAAAATTGAAATACTAAGAGAATGATTAAAACCAATTTAGAAATCAACGACATCAATTCGTGCTCAAATAAGTAGGTTTCTTGGAGGATTTGTTCAACTTTTATTTTTTTTTCAAAAGGAGAAATGCCTTTTTGTTATATTTTTTACGTTTGATGTTATTAGTTATTTCAAAAAAAATATTTAAATTAGATATATATTATCAGATATTAATTAATGGTGTTCTGTCTTTCCATTGCACTTATTTAAGATTTGTCGATATTCTCATTTGAAGTTTTAACATATTCAGACAAAAATTATAGAAAATCTGACATCAACATATCAAACTGAATGACCAAACACAAAACCTCAGATTCGTCTCAATAATGCATATGAATATATGTAACACAGATACATCAATGAGATCTTATTTATAGAACATAGCCTTTATTAAGCTTGTTTCAAAAACATTCAAACACCACAACATAGCCTTTATTTGAAATTTACAAACATCCTCAATATAGTTGTTCAAAAGAATCTCAATCTCAGGGAGAGCTTGTCAATTTGGACACTAGCTTATTGAGGTTTGTGTCTGAAGTTCCGCCTTCACTAACGGCTTCTTTAGCCAATGTTTTCCATTTGATACAATTTTCCTTTATCTCTCCAGTCCTTCCACCTTCCATTACTTTCCTTATGCAACCTTCGATTTCATCTCTCCCTGCAATGCCATTCTTATCGTGCCTCACTCTTACACCCACCTTCCATACATCCTGGATGAACTTGGCGGTTGTTGGTTGATCTGCCCACATTGGCATCCCCACAATCGGTACTCCTATACTTAGTGCTTCAATCACCGAATTCCACCCACAATGTGAAACAATGCATCCCACAGCCTTGTTCGACAGTACTTCCAACTGTGGACACCACTGCACAATCAAACTCTTATCAGATGTTTCTTCTTCAAAATTTTTGGGCAATTTTTCGACTTCAAAATCCTTTACGATCCATAGAAAGTTGTAATTGCTTCCCTTTAAACCAAACGCAAGCTCCTCCATTTGCTTTGCATCTGGACTAGCAAAGATGACGCTGCTTAATGACACATAAACAACAGATCCTTCTGGTTTGGTGTTCAGCCAATTTATGCAAGTGGAGTCATCCCGTGGCGTGCTGAGTCCATATTCTCTGTCATTTTCAATGAAGTTGTCGAGATAAAAGGATGGAATTGTTGGTCCGACTGTCATCATTGGACATAGTTTTGACATTGCCTCTAGCACCTGTTCTCAAGATACAATTTAATTAGTTTGGTTAATAATCTGAAAAAAAAAAATAATAAAGTAAAAAATAAAACGACCAATTCATGCAGTTACCTGTAAAAATTCACGAGACTTGGTAAGACTTATTTATCATTTAAAATGATTGCCGTAAAAAATGACTCTGGTTGACTCAGTTCACAGTCCTTAGTTTACCGGGGCATTAGTTTTGTTCATAAATGTATTAGTAGGGGCGTTGATTGTACATGGTAAATGCGAATGAAGGAACTTTATGAGTGTGTTTTTATTTCCCTTGGAAAAGTGAAGTAGAGAACCACCAGGTAGCGATACGAGGCAGAGAGTATATAGCAAAGTGAGGCAGAGATCGCATATAGCTAGAGCTTTCTTTCTCTTCATTATGCACAACAATGAGTACTGAAAATTTCGCATCACCTGCAATACGGGCTTTGATGGTCACTATGATCATTGCAGCCTATCAAATGATAATTTCTTAAGGTGTCAAGAGTATTGGCAAGTTGTTGATTCTAGGGTAGGAGAAACAATAGATGGTGTTGTGTTAATGGATATACAGAAAGTCGATCTGTGAGGGAAGAAGTTGCAGAATCTCAAGACAAATAATCATCTCCAAGACTTTAATCAGTCGGTCTTGGGAACAAATCCCTGCAAAGACATCTCCAAACATATTTGAGATACTATGAAGAAGAAATATCAATGGACACTGAGGCAAAACGCAAACTAGCTACGAGCACTCCATCAGAGTTTCAATACCCTTCGTATGAAGTCATATGAATTAGTTTCTAACTTTTTCTCAGAAATATAAATGGAGGAATTACTATAGCGACGAAAATTTTTGGTCAATGACACCAAAGTTTAATTGGGTTGTCCTCGCTATTAAGGGGTCAAAAGACCCTGATATCCTAACCATTGATGAATTGCCTGGATCTTTGTATGAGTAGAAACAGAATCAGGAAGATAAAAGAGAAGCAAACTTTATAGATCTCAGATAAGTGCCGGCCCTGTATGAAGGATTTTGACTAGCATTTCTTCGAATATCGTGCACTTGCAATTTGAAATAAAAATCTCAATTGACAACCACACTTCATCACGAACTGAGTAGATCAAGGAAGAGGTAGAGGAAAAGTTAGGAAACAAAGATAGCATATACGTACACTAGAAACCAGAAAATAAAAGAAATAAAGATAGTATATATTTCCAAAGGATGTTACAATTCAAGAGCTCACATGCCAATGTCAGTGAGACAACCAGAACTTGAGTGATTTAGGTGTCACACCTATAGACAAATTAAAATTATCCCTAACTATGAAGGAACTTCCCAAAATTTGTGGTACTTAGATATCAGTTGTACTGATCATATAGGTGGAGATGAGTGTGCATTTCTGATTTTGGTGACTCATGTCAAAATGATGTGAAGCTTGAAGGCAATTCAACTTTATTCAGTATAGGAAAAGGGAATGGTAACCTTTCAAACAAAACTAATTATATACAGTTAATTGTCTTTGTTCCGCATAGTGTTGGTTGGCTTCAAGAGAAGGGATATGAAACTTCTACCAAAGTTGGAGATTGTCAAATTTAAAACAGAACACTGAGTTTAATTCTCCAACTCAACATAACTGCGAAAAGGATGTTTCCACTGTATCTCCACAATGCTACTCATTCCATTTTTTTATGTTAGATTAAAGGAGGTGGTGACTATAGTTTTTGCTATAGGCATCTTAACTTTGGCAGGTTAAAAGCACTACAATAGAAGTGAAAAATGGTAGCAGGTCTCTCACAATTTATGTGTCCTTAAGTTTCTGGAACATGTGTTGTTAGCAAACAACATTGTGGTCCTTTTCTAAAAGTAAAATCGTTAGAGAGTAAAGAAGGTGTTGAACTAGTTCATTTTGACATATTCAGGCTAATAATTTCAACTTAATGGGGGTAAACAGTATTTCACTACTTCACTCATGATTATAACCAAAAGAGTTTTTGCAAGAGAAATCAAATATTTTATTAGCTTTTGAAAATGTTAAAAGTAATGGATGATAAAGAAGCTTGTAGTCAAATATAAGTTTTTGGCACTCATCATGGAGAAGAATATAGCCCACATGAATTTGAACAATTTTCTAAGATGCATGGTATTTAGAAGACTAAAAAAAGCAGATTATATGCATCAACACAAGCAATGTGCCAAAGGAAAAATCACATAATTTTATTACTTATGAACTCCAATTAATAGAATGCAAGATATTCCCTTCTTTCTTTTCATCCCTGGCACATGTAAGAAATCCTCTATTTCTATAATCGTAAAACTTATTATTAACTAATTTAGATCCTTGTTATACCAGTTAGTATCTTTCCAACATCCAAACATTGGATTCTTCTACAAAAAGTATGTCTTTGCAACTTGGAAAACTTAAATTAAATCTAAACATATTTGCATCCTGTAAAGATCGATACGTAATTACCTATAACATACATTAATAAAATATTTCACTTATAACTTGCGCGTGTAAGGTGGCCGACCAAGGATAAGAATATGGTGATCAGGGATAATATATGGTGGTCGATAGAACAGGGAAATCCATCAGCCAAAGTTCCCATACACCAACACGAGATTGAAGCCTTGAGACAGGTCGACATAACCTATCCTAATCAAATATGCTCCAGTGACCAGTCGATATAACATATATGGTCTCAGGAGACACCATGCCCTTTTTCTCGTGCCGTATTTTGGGGAACGGAATTCCTATATGAAGGGGAAGGAAATCACAGGTATATCATTCTTATGTAATATGCATATTCTCTATATTTATCTCTTCACCTATACATTCTTCTGCTGCAGTGGCAACAGGGATACAGCCCCGCCACTTTGCAGGTGTCTCGGCCATCTATCGCCCGGTCATAAGGGAGGAGCATTCACATCATCATCAATTTTTTTTTTTTTTTCGAAATCACAAGAATAAAAATTTAAATACAGTAAAACTGAAGAATTAAATCACCATAAGAAATGAACAATTAACCTGTTCTTGAACTCACCTCTTCTTCCATCTTGTAAAATGTGTTAACTACAGCAAAATCGGCTTTTTCCACTGTCGAAAACTGACTAGCCATTAGAGTAAAATTTCCCAGATAAATCCCATATGATGGAACATCCTCAGGCTGAAGCAACGGCAGCCCAGGAATAGTGACTGGTGATTCCACAGGGTACGGAATTAATTTGTGATAGTAATAATACTCAACTAAATTAACACCGGAATGTTGAGTAAAGAACTCAATCGCAACTAATCCAAATTTCTTTGGTACTTCAACAACCCAAGGCAACAGTGAATCATAAATGACACCAACAATTGGATCCCCCAAACTATCATATTTCTCAATGAGTTGGGCTATAGATTCTGACCCATGTTTCGTGAATCGAACAACAGAATCGGGCACACTCTGTCTATCAAATATGTCATATTCATCGTCTCCATCTGATATTGTTTCGATTTGGATCAAACCAGATTTTTCTTTCATATTTTTCTTACCATAGAATTTGGTGAGTGTGAGTGTGGCTTTGAGCCCTTTGCAGACCAAACGCTTGCAGAGTTGCATCATGGGATTGATGTGGCCGTGGCTTGGGAATGGAACTGCCAAAATCCGACCCTTCTTTTCCTTATCCATGGCTTCTTTTCTTCTTGCTTTCTTCTGTGGACAATACTAATGCTACTGAGGTCATTCAAATCAAGAGCTTTAAATTCCCTGTCCTCGGTGCTGTTTGAGTAGCAGAGCTCATTATGTCACGTGACAATAATAAACACATACAATGACAATTATAATATTATAATATCAAGAAAGAGTGTACAATTGCCATTGGTAAAGAAAGATTATTTTAACTACTTTTATAACAGCGTGCTTCTTCGGCGCCCTCTCGTTTGGGTAAAAAAAAAAAAAATAATAAATAAATTATATTTTTGAATAGTATTTGTCTTAAAAATGTTTAGTTTACGTGAAAATATTTTATTGCGTGAATTTATAATTTAAAATAAGTATAAAAAAGAATTAAATTAATGGCCACCAAACATGGCCGATCTAATTAAAAACTTACTAGGTTATTGGATCACTTTTTTTTTATATTGATTGTCTTTAGAAATGTCAAAAAATACGTTCAATCTGATACTCGTGGTCCAGTCCCCGAATGGTGCGAAGATTATTTGCCTAACCGGGTAAACGGGGCAGGTAAGGGAAATAGAGTTTTCGTCCCGTTACCCACTCCGTTTAAAGTTAATTTCAAATTTAAATTTTTTATCAAATAGAAAAAAAAATTATCATCATTTTTAAGGAAACCATAAGTTGTTCTTAACAAATTGGAAAAACATTAATGATATTTACTAACTTAAGACATAAAAAATAAAAGTAAGAAATAGAAAAAAATTGGGGCGATAAACAGGCTCCGTCTCGATCATGTCTATAACCCTCTCCGTCCTGTCCTACTTTAATCGAGTATTCGGATGGAACAAGGTAACAAAATTATTCGACGGGGTCGAAGTTGGAATGACTGACTTGTTCCATACTCACTTCGTTGTCATCCCTAATTGTCATTGTATTGTTAATTTTGGCTAGAGATGACAACGGACAAGAAGAGATCTGGACGGCATTTTCACCTTCATTTCTTGCCCTCAACCCATACCCGGTTGGGGGGGGGGGGGGTGCAGCTATCTTGTTACCTCCCCATTTATTTATTTTTTTGTTTTTTTTTTAAAAAATATTCTTAGTTGTTAAAAATTGTTACTTCTTTTAAAATTGTAGAAAAGTTCATATATCCTCTAAAAATGATGATTTTTTTTAACATTTTTTTGTGACAAAAAACTTGAATTTTTTAAATGAACTTTAAATGAGATGAGGATCACGTTTCACATACTGGCCCTACCCCCATCTCGGAGCAACGACTCCCGTCCCTATTTGTCCCCGTGTATCCAATTAAGTGAGATATCTCCACCCCATTTGGAACGAGACCTATGAGCATAAGAGATTTTTGCCATCCCTAATTTTGGCAAGCTCAATGAATGGTTCAAGTTAGCATCTGTTGACGGTCGTACTTTTTTAAAAAAGAGTTTTTAACGGTGATTTTTAAGAGAATGAGTGGTTAAAAAGTAGGAAAAAATTTTGAATTTATGTGAAGAATATTTTATAGTGTAAATGTGATTTAAAATAAGTATATAGAGAAAACGAAAGCTAGGAAAATATAATTGTCAAACAAGGAATTAATATACTTGGATAATTCGAACTTTGCTACCATTACAGGCCAGTGCCAGGTTACAAACATGGGGATGGGGGCCACATTTTTTTTAATACATTAGGTGGGGCCCAGTGCCAGGTTACAAACATGGGGATGGGGGCCACATTTTTTTTAATACATTAGGTGGGGCCCGCCGCTACAATGAGGGGTCTGTAAGGCCCCTGCGAAGAATTATTCTGGTAATGAAGAATTATTCTTCAATCAATGAGTTAGGTTGGGACGGAAAATTGTGGATCCACAAAATGTTTGATTAATTATGAATATGAAGTTAAAATTTGATTTCAAATTATATAGAATGTATATTTATTTTCCCAACGTGCACTTTTTAGTTTTAGTTTTACTATTCATTCATTCTCTCTTTCTTTTTCTTTCAATTTCTACTAAAATTTATTATTTTATCATTTCTCTCTTCTATTAAAAGAGGCA
>CAIGRQ010252163.1:0-16560 GCA_903798375.1 Fraxinus sp. D2006-0159 | reverse complement strand
AAATGACAATCAAAACACAAAAATCAAAATGAATTCAAAATTCAAAACACAAAGAGAATGGATTCTAGATCAAACCAATAGACAAAAAGAACTGAGCAAGTAAAGGAAAATTATTCAGAAACCAACTGCAGTAACCCTTGGTTCGACTGAAAGAGAAGACAAAAGCCATTAGAAACTGTTCAGAGAGAGAGAGAGAGAAGTTCCTTTATCTCATATTTTTTTTAAATGTAAGACTCGAAGCTCTATTCCTATGTTTCTAAATCACCACTTAATAGAGGATCCAAAAACAGAAGACTGGAAAGAAAGAAATTCGAAAACAAATGAACGAAATTTACACAACACCTCACACTGATCCATAATACATATTCTAGCGAAAATAAAAAGAAACCGCAATCAAAACTGAACCTTTTTCTTCCAAAATCAGACTCCCCTCATTTACAGACCCAGCATTTGAAAATTAACTTAAAACAATTAATAGCCAGTACCTATCGGACATAGTGGCGATCGTTTTAAACGCAAAGATAAGTGACCGATCAGGATTAGACCCACGATTCTGCCAGCGACCCAGAGACGACGACAAGAAATCGCTGGTTGTTCCATTCGGCTTAGAAATCACGGTCGACAACCCCCCATCCGAGAGAAGCGGGTTCGTCGGTCCACCAACACGGACCGGGTCATTGTCCCCCGACTCATTAGCGAAGGTACGCCATTCAGAGGTCTCATCAATGGAGTGTGACTCCAACACCAGGCCGCACTCCGAGCACACTGTATCCCCTGCCGAGTGATCGAACACCACCTCCGTACTCTTCTTGCAATCGGAACAATACGCATCTCCCATGTCAAATTCGAAATTGAGCTCAAAATTAATGGTGAATGTAAAACAGAACTGGGATTCGTAAATGGCGCAAGATCGAATAAGGGAATTGGATTTGGTTTTTCCGTTAGGATAGTCACAGGGTTTTCATGCCATCTTGCGTGGAATTTGTCTATTTGGATAGAGAGTAGTATTTAATTTTACCGGTAAATTAGCTTTTATGCCTAAAAATGCTATTTATTTTGGAGGTTACTCTATTCACTTGGAGGTTACTCTCTAGTCCCTACTTTAGAACAGCAAAATCTCGAACTCCGCCCCGCATTCCGAAAATCCCGATGGATGGAATGGTAACGGAAAATCCATCCCATCTCGTCCAGTTCCATTACCATCTCTAGTATATGAATAACTTTGATCGTATTACAGAATTTGATGTCGATCATACCTAATTTATATTGATTTAATTAGCTTATCCTCCTTTAATTTCACTTCATATTAAATTAATGCCTCTAAAATTAATTTAAATTGAATTATTCGTTTTTCATATCAATTACAATGAAGTATAGGAAAATAGTGAGTTGGTTAATTAAAATTCAAAATTAGTTGCTTATTTTGAAATAAATGTAATTATTACTTTTTAAAGAAAATAATCTTTTACTTAGCAAATAAGAGAAAAAGCAAGTTGCCAAATATATTTGTCAAAAAAAAAAAAAAAATATGTTCCTCTAAAATACCTTTTAAGAAAATTCTTAAGTTTAACCAAAAATATTATCGGAAGAAGTGTCTCCCCATTTTCATCTTATATATCATAAAATGAAATGCCTGTATGAAAAAGAAATCAATCCGAAGAAAAAAGAAAAGATACATGGGTTATATGTTGAGTACATGGTATTGGATTGCACTACATTCGATAACGGAACAAAATTTTAACGTTCTTAATATTGTTCTATACTGTCCAATTAACTTATCAAACATGCATAAGATTTTCATAGAAGAATCGATTGTTTCCTGAGCATCATGGGAGGACGGGAAGTTCCACTTTGGTGAATGAAAAGAAACTGACCCGCCCATGCTCGACACAACAGAATTTTATACGATAGCCTTCATAACGTGTCTCGAGGTCCTCGACTGCTTGTTTGGATGGTGGGTGGTCACTACATAAGAAACAATGTCATCAAACAATATTTCAGTGACTATTGATTCACTAAAACTGGCTAAACTATAAAAACCATATCACAATAGAGATGTCATAGACGTTGTTACCTGGTAAGGCAGAGGAGAAAACATGGACTTCCAGGAGAAGACTTCTTAAACTTGCTATTAGGCGAGTAAACTTCGAACATTGGTCTCACTTCACTAAACTGCAAGCTATCGAACATTTCTGTAATGAGAATGCCGTGACTTGACCTGTTACAACTTGTCCCGTCAAGTTCAGATGCACCATTTTCAGCAATGGAATTAGTTTTAGTACTCTTGGAAGTCCAAGGGATACCATGTCGGCCAACGATGTAACCAAGAGCCTTCAAGTGGCGATAAACTTCCAAAGACTCCCAAGAGCATCCATGTCCATCTGTACGTTTTGCGACTTTTTCGTATAAATCTTTTAAGGAAAGGTACGTATCATCGCCATGCAAGATATGCAAAGCTCCAATTTCAGCTAGAAACCTACGAAAACAAACCCCAAGATATTAGACTCCTAACATGAGGGAATGTAAAAGTGGTTTCTTTACTGATAAAATATCCTTGAAATGTCACATTCCTCGTATAATATTCATGTTGACGAAGGGTGGAGCTGGATTCAAACTGGTGGTGCCAACTGATCCCCTCTTAATGATAAATAAACACAAGCTTCAATACGATTTTCTAATCTATATTCAAGGATTTCGATGAAAGCTACCAGAATTCAGTTTCCCAGAATCTTTGAAATTCTCCAAGTTGGGAGGTTCATGAACACATGCGTGAAGAGAGAGAAGTGCACAGAAAGCGTCAATACGATAGTACCAGAAATAACGACAGGGAAGTCGCGTAACCTACAAAGTCTCTTCGATAGAGCAATACAGTTTGCCATCACGAACTATCCCAGTTGTGGTCCACATTTTACCCTTTCTCTCCAACACCTCGGCCATTCCCAACTCCTCAATCCACCGTGCCTTCGACACATCTTTCCTTTACAAAAGAAAAAAAAAAATATCTTTTTATGTAATTATAATCTATACAAAGAGGATTCCTCTCGTTTCACGATTATACCTGAATTGCAATTTGGGGATGTCGCCAGACGAGTAGCAAAGTTCATCATCAACTAGGTCCTCCAAATAACCCTCAGAATCACTACCCCAATCATTTCTTCCTTCAGAAAACATCAATCTCTCCCTCTCACCATCTTCCATTGCTCGAATTTAATGCAATTCCGAATCACTATAAACAAAACCTACAAAAAAATTTGAAACTTCGAGTTAAAATTGCATGAACATTTTAAAGATAGTACACAATTGAGCTCAGAAAAGAATTCAAACTTCAGAGAAACAACATTTAAAAGTAGTTAAGGCATTTCATCAAACACCTAGTATCAGGGACAGAGCCACCTATTACACTTGAGAGGCAGCCAAGAAATTGCGGCTGCACAAGGGAGATCACGCTCAAGAAACAAGAATTTTGGGTAAAAAAATCTTCTCCAAGGAGCTAAAGAAGAGAATGTAAATGAGGCTGGATGGAATCTTAAGAGTGATTCGGCCCCTTTCCCTGCAACTGAACTGATAATGGCAACTCAATTGTGTTGAAATTAAATCATTCACAGCAATCAAATCGAGTACGAAATCAAAATATAAAGCCCAATAGATTTAAGCCATAATTTTACTCACATAAATCTGATATTACTTCCAAGGTGATGATGAAGATGATTTATCCTTGTAGAAATCACTGCAACATCAGATAAAAAGGCTGCGTCACAGATAATAACATAGTCAAAAACTTTACCGTTCAAGTAAGGTTTTTTAGCTCCATAACACTAAACCCTCATTCTCTTCTTTCTTTCTCTACGATGGATACATATTAGAAAAATGCTAAATGTACACGGGGTGTCAGAAGGGGGGGGGGCCCACGGCTAATAAAATAATCGTGGGCCCACCTCTTGTGAGGGGGATGGGGTGGGGCGTCCCGTCTACGTGTAGCAAAGTTCTACATACTATACGTACACTTGCTTTCGTTCGATTGTAAAACGGGCGAAAGAATGGCGAATGATTCAGACATGAGTGGATGGTCGGATCTTCTGCATCGCTCTTCGAAGCTTCTCGAACAAGCCACTCCTCCTGCTCAGTTCCCTCCTCCTCAGGTACCAATTGAACAAATGAAACAAGAGAAAAATGTAATTTCTGAAGCAAATTACCATTTTTCAATTTGCTTTTCTGTTATTTACTATGGAACTAGCAACGTCGAAGTTTGGTTTGTTAGTGGGTCGAAAATTAGAGGAATTTGGATCAATTGTATTCCTTTTCAAAGAAGAGCAAGGCGAATAACTCTAAGAACTGAAGCTCCTTCTTAATATACCTTTTTATTTTTTAAAATGTTAACTGAATGGCATAGTTTGTTATCATTTTCTCGTTTTTCAAAAAATTTGGGAGTGAACTATTTTGATGTTTTAATGATTTCTTGGTGGGAAATTAGAGGAATTTGGATCAACTGGTTATTGTCAAAGAAGCTAAAGGCAAAAACTTTACGAACTGAAGCTCCTTCTCAATCTATTGCAGCTACTAGGGAACTTAGTTAAAACTTTATTTGTTCATATTGTCTTTGCAAAATTTAAGCTGATTATGATTATGATTTGATGCTTTTAGTCTCTGCTGATATATTTAAAAAATATGTATGCATCTGTTTTATCTTAAGCTTTTATCATAATCGAATTGACTAGTATATTGAAATGCGTGGCAATTTAGTTGTTTGAGTAGAATCTTTAAATTTAGTTCTTGGGTATATTTCTTCCTTCTCCATTTTGAGAGAAGTTCTTCGATCTTGCAGGCTTTTAGCCCCGAGAGGGAATAAATGTGGAACGACTTGCATGTGATCTTGAGTCCTTGGAATTGAAGGTAACATTACTCCTCTCAGCTGAACACTTCTACTAAATGATGTTTTTTATAATTAAATTAAATGCGCTACGGCATTTGACTGTTTGGACTGATAAATTTCTCTCACAGGTTCTGAAAATGTGAAATATGCTTGCTTGAATGATGCGTTGAATAGCTAAAAAAATGATGTTAAGAGTATTAAAGTTTAGGCAAGCATTTTTTTGTAGCAATCATGTGGAAAGTTACTTGAGAGGTGACTGAAGAATTGGATAAGCAAAGAGATCTATAGCTGACACCCTTGACAATTAGTAATGTCGGGGACAGAAAATTCTTCAATAATAAGATATATTAATTAGCAAAGTTTTGCAGAACCTACTAAATGCAGAATCTCCTTAACGTATATGGTACAAAAGAGGCATAAAATCAACTAGCTTATGCTTTAGTTCTTTTACAAAAAATATAAGTGCTTTAGTTTCTTTTGTTCTCATGGTCAATATGATTCTTAAAAATTTAGAGTTCAAATCTTAACCATGAACATAGAAAAGCTTCTAATATCATTCTGAAACAGAGAAGCTAATGCACCTTGAGCTTTCGGCCGGACACATTCTTGTAGCATTCTTTGATGATACACTTGTCACAAGAGCTTGTCTAGTTGTAAGAAGAGGCTTCCGAAGTGTTGTTAATTGGGAGTTAGAATGAAGTTGATTCTTGAAAAACATTAAATTTTAGTAACTAATTTATAAATAATTGAGCATTAGAGTGTTCTGTGTGTGTACTTTACACCAACTTTGACTCTTGTAAGCTAGTCACTCCAAAAATGGCATAAAAAACTGTCAGCTATACTCGACTGTTCTGATAAATTGTCTTCTTCTGTTGTCCTGAATGATGGTTTATCGCCCTACAGTTTGGATGATTTGCGGGCTTGCTTAAATAAGTTTGAGCCGTCGTGTTATAAAACGAGCGGAAAAGACCCTCTGGTGCATCCATACACTTTGCTTTTAAGCATTCAGCTTCTTCTGGCAGTTCTCTATTTGTCCAAAGATATAGGAGTTTGAGCTTATAACATTGATGGTGTCCATATGTCAATTGTGTTTGCAGACCATTGGGTCCTTTCTGAAGGTTTTGTCTCTGGGCAAAAACTGGGAGGGATGGATGTTTCTGCTACGCATCTAGCATAACTGCGCCATGATGGCCTGTCAATGGCCCTGGAGTATTATGTGCAAGCTACTGCAGCAGTGGGTGGTGGACAGTTATCATGGACAGAGGTAGTGTCGATCAGCAAAGGCAGAGGATCTTAATGTTAAAACAAATCCTTGCAGAGCTTCTGTTACATGGTGGTATTCATCTCTTACTTGGCCCAAGAGGTGCTGGAGGAGGTCAGTTGGGAAGATTTTTGACTGAATGGAACACAAGACAGCAATTTCTGCTTGAAGCTGCTACTAGGCAGTGTCAGGATGCTGGCTTGTATGACAAAGTAATACCTTTTTGAAACTTTTATCATTTTAAAATTTAGTCTCCTCGACTTTTCATGTTATTGATAGTAGTAATCTTTGATAATGTTACTTCTTAATGTTTGCTCTTGCCAACATTTTAAATCCTTACAACTTAATTGTTCTGAGTTAACTAACCGTTTTGATTTCTTTTATTCTTGAATATGAAAACTTAGTCTATAGAAATTCAGAGAAGAATTGGGGCATTTTCTGCTGCATTGGATACAATAAACAAGTGTCTCTCTGAAGCCGTTTGTTCCCTATCACGTGGTAGATGGGATGGTGACACCCAGCCCAGATTACTAGGCTTATTCACTCTGGAAACGAGATTTTGGAGACATTCAAATATTACTCTGAAATCAGGTTTCTTTAAATAATTCTTGTATGCTGTTTCTTTTTAAATACTTGATAGTACTTTTCGCATTGATGTTTGAGAATATCTGTCGGCTGATGTGACTTGTTACATTGCTACCGATGATCTTATGGTTTTGCAAATGCTGCTGACTAATTCTTGTCATAAATCCACTATGATTAACAAGTTAATATTGCTAACCCGACTCTTCCAAAGGGGTAATACAAAGCAAACTTTTAGACGCAAGGGTGCAATTAACCAACTTATAAACCACCTGGCAGTTAATTGGTTAGAAAACTGAAATGTTTTGAGTTAATGTTGTTAATTGAAATTAACAGCGGTCAAACTTGCTTTAAATAGTCTATTTCATAATTATGTGGAGGTTCATTAGTTTCAAAGAATAATCGAGGAAGAAGATGTGGGCAAGGGTGTTGTGTGAGTGCACGAATTTCCTAGAGGTTCATCTGAAGTTGTTGTTTATACAGTTTTTAAAACATGCAGAAGTAGCGTTGACCTTATGCTGTGACTAAATTGATCGCTTCAGTTATGTCTAACTAGCTTTCAAAATTCTAGCTTTCTTTTTCTGATATTTAACTTCCTACCTCATTCATGCATATGTGTTGTAATCTATGATTGTCTAGAATACATTACATTGATTGCTAATATAATATGTATAAGAACATTTATTTTTTCTGCGCGCTGTTTTGACAATTCATATTTTGCATTATACTGGTTGCTGTGGTTGACTATTTGAAAATTTCCTTTAGATGATTTTCTTCTTTTCTTAATTTAATTATGCAGTCCTCAGGAGAGAACCAATGTTATGGAGCAGCAAATTGTGCTTAAACAGCTCAAGGCGATCTTATGTATCCATAAGCTGGTAAATACGGGAAATCAGTTAGATGCATTGAGGGAGGTCGCCAAACTCCCATTTCTTCCTTTAGGTCCAAGGGCACCAGATTTTTCCACTGATATCTTCATTCATTTGTCGCCACATGTCCAGGCTTGTGTGCCGGACCTTCTCAAAGTTGCACTTCATTGTTTGGACAAATGACAATGTTACTGATACAGATGGATGCTTCGTGCCTTGAGGGCTAAGGTACGTGGTGCATTTGCTCTGGTTATCTTCTATCGTTTTTCTTTTTGGATACTATTGTTTTCTCTACTCCTGTTTGTAGTAATCCTACGTTGGGAATTTTCCTTATTTTTCAGATTGCCAACTTTCTCGCGAACAATTTGGATAGAATCTGGCCTCTTGATTTGTATGAAAAAGGTTGCTCGAAACTTGTAGTATGCCATGGTTGCTGCTGCATGTTTGAGGGTTGGATATATATGTATGTAACTCTGTACAAAATGCTCTACTGTGCTAGTAATGGCTACACTTTGGTGGTTCTGAGAAGATAGAAAGTTTAGTAGTGAAATTTTTTATGTACTTTCAGACAAGGCGAAGTGAGAGCAATGTTCCATGTTTACAGGCCTAACAGCAAGTTTAAGAAGTATTCTCTAAACAGTCCGTGGTTCAGTACTAGTTTTTTCAGTTTTTACGTTGTGCAATCTTCGAAGTTTGATCCATGTCTAGAGGTAATGTATCAAATACTGGACAAGCGACTGGTTCCTGTGGATCATCCACGTCTTTTTGCTAGAAATGCACATGGCCTTCGCTGTCACGACGTGTTGATAAGCCATGTCTTTTTGCTAGACATGACAATCGTTGTCACGTTGGTGTCAAAATATTATCTCATTTATCATTTCATCTAATCTTTTACTTTTATTTTAAAATGGTGAGCAATATATTAACAAATGAGATAATACTTTGATAAGTAAAGTGACAACTTGAAGATTTTTTAAAGTGTAATAACAATGAAAAATGTTTGAAAAAGTTTCGTGGTAACTCGAAAGTGAAATTCATTTTAATTAACTTTTTCACTTTTGACATAATAGAGTCCCATTATTTGTGTAAAATGCATTTTGGAATAATATGTTAATGGGGAATGTGTCGTTAAAAATGAAGGAAATTTTTTTAGGTTGTATGTAATATTATTTTATTAACAAATGTGTAGTTGAAAAGAAAAAAAATATATATTTTTTGAAAAAAAAAAAATGAAGGTCAAACAAGGTCAAAATATGTATATCTAACACGAGAATAACTTTTCAGCGATTTCTTACTTATTTGGGGTTCGTTTGATACCGATTAAAATTCAATTAAAATTGAAAATATAGTCGTTATTGGGTCACACTATTCTAATAAAAATTAATAATAACGACTAATTTTTCAATTTTAATCCGATTATAATCTCTACCAAACGAGCTCATAACAAAGAAGGAATATATTGTAAAAACTTACATAAGTAAATTAATCATTTTAGCTTAGCCAAACACAACCAAAGCGAATCCTCTCCACTCGAAGCACCATTGAATCAATTTTACCGGTGCCGATCGAGACTGTAAATAAAATATGCCAAGAGTAACCCCAATACTGCGCAGAGCTCGTAAAGCCATTCAGGAATTGGATTTGCTCAAAGTTTTGCAATCAGAAATCAACCACGAACTCTCTTCCAATCGCTTCCAGGTATATATTTACATATATTATTTCCAATTATATTCGGTTTATATAGAACATGGGCTCAAATGGTGCTGTTTAGATAAAAAAATAAAAAAATCTATCTGTTATTTCGATTCGTTCGAAATAGATTTTCCCCTTTCGAATTGGAAATTGATGGTGCCTGAGCCAGGTACAATACTTTGAAGCACAATGTACTAGGCACCAAGGTATTTTCAAGCGTTCAATGCTTGTAATTTCTGTGAAAAATGAAAAAGTTGTGGAAGAATTGGTAGGTTACACGAGTTTGTTTAATATCATTATGTAACTAAAAATTTTAATAATGACAACAAATGGTACAACCTAAACAAGGGGCATGTTTGGTATGTGGAATTTGGAGGATGCTGCACAAGAAAGTAGCCAAGATTTAACTTCATCTTGCAACCTTTATTCTGCCAATGCAGTCCAATTAATACACCAAACATGTTACAAGGCATTCTAGTGCTTGGGGAAAAATAATGGCTGAAAAGTGGAAAAGATAACCCCAAATTTGATATAGGTTTTGGTAAAGAGAAACCGGTTTAGTAAAGCAAAAAGAAATTCTAGATTCTAGAAAGCTTTTATCTTTGGTAAGAGATTATTTTAGAACTGCTTCCACCTCAGCACTGAATTAACTAACATTCTTCTTTGACTTTGGCTTTCTCAAAGGATTTCCAAAATTGCCTGCACCTTATATAATTTACAGAAACACTTCTGTATCTCACTTTTTCGACTTGCCAATCAACATGAAAGAGTCAGTGTATTGAACTGAAGGATGTAAAACGTTCCATTCTTGATTCTACTATAGACTTGTCTAATGAATTTTTCCCATCTAGTGTATCCAAGATGATTGGGGAACACATTTTCCGTGAAGTAATTTCTGGCACATGGCTTCATCATAAGTTCCTCCTGGAAATATAACTGAATGTAATTCTTTTTTTGTTTACACTGGAAACTCTCAAAAAGCCCTGCCAAACAGCACCTTAATGCAGAAGCAAAACAGCATATTTGAATAAGGAGATTTGTTCTTGTGAATATACTGTCACTCACTTCAAATGCTCTGCATGCCTCCCATCACACTAAATGCATAATTGGATAGTTTCCATGATACCTCTTTTATTTTGATCTTTCTAAACATCTGTATTCCGTAGACACTATAATGTGGGTATCATTCTATGAATCTATATTATAGTCCCTTTGAAGTATTTGAAATGTTGAAGTAGAGTTTTCATTCCTTTCCCAATAGAATTTAGTTCAACTTTCAATATCAACTGTTGATATCTAAGCAGACAGGTGAAAGTGGTTCCTCAGAAGACTTTGTTCTGGAATGGGATTCTCCACAGACCCAAGATGTGGTTTTGCGGAAAAAATGTGCATCTGGGGAGGAAGTAGCTATTTCAGCTTTGTTAGGCCGTGAAACATTCCAAGGAGATGGTATTTTTCCCAGGGAAGCTTTGATAAAAATATGTGTTAAGAAGCCTGGTTTGAACTCCCTCTTGCAGTTTGATTGTATAGCATCTGGGAAAGGTGGTAATGAATCTGAGTTTGACATTCAGAATGCAAATTACATACATTTGCCATCATGCCTGGGTTCTTCATTCTATAAAGGTCCCCCATTCAGGTGCTTTATATAACCTCGTCATATTTTATTTTTCGAGGAATAGGTTGATCTTGTTAGAGCATCTCCAAGAGACTCTATTTCTAAAAAAAACATATTTTGCAATTTAGAGAGCATGTATAAATTTAGTGAGTAAAAGTTTTTAAATACTCCGGCAAAATCCATATCTTTAACACTTAATTTTACTTCTCCCAAAAATATTTATTATTTTTCCGTAACTTTTATTTTCATTAGCTTCCCTCCAAATTATTATATTGTTTTCTTCCATTGAAAATTAAATACTTTGAATGCATTTAATTATAGAGAGGATGTTAATTTGGATAGTCAAAACTCACTCTTTATTTTAAAATATTAATTTGAAGAGCCTCTTGGAGTATAATTTTAATAGTTGACTCTTTAAAATTGGAAGTATCTTATGTTTAAAGAGCCTATTGGGGATGCTCTTACTATGTATTGCAATTAAAACGGGCTTTGAGAGTTGGGGCACCGCTTCAATTTGCCAAGCTGATAACCCCCAACCATTAATCTCTTCTCTCTTCTTTTACTCCTTTTTTTGGGGTGGGGAACATTATGACCATGTTAGCTAAGCTTAAAAAGTTTATTTCTTAAGAAATAAGTAAGTTTAAAATTAATAAGTTGATTGAAAATAAGTTACTTATTTTGAGCATGTTTGGTAGAGATTAAAATCGAATTAAAATTGAAAAACTAGGTTGACTTTTATTAAACGGGTGGGACCCAATAACGGTCATATTTTCAATTTTAATTGGATTTTAATTGTTACCAAACAGGCTCTTTAACTGTAAGGTAAGAATTACTTTTATTTAACATTTTTTTTAACTTGAAAGTAAAGGTGTGTTTGAGTCACATTATTTTGGAAGAATGTATTCTGGATAGTAGATTGATGGAGAATGTGTGGTTGAAAAAGAAAGAAAAATTATTGATGTGATGGAAATACTATTTTATTGAAGAATGTGTAGTTGAAAATGAGTAGAAGAATGAGAATGAAAATTTTAATGTGTACCAAACAGAGGCTAAGTAAGCTATCCAAACATGTTAAAAACTAATAGTTAACTTTTACTTATTTAATTCACAAGCTTGGCAAACATGTTTTGCGTCCCACCGTGTAAGAAGATTGAAGGTGCAAGTTGGTCTACATGCAATTAAAACGTAGCAAAAGTTGGATTCACATTGTTGTCAATTTGAATTAGCCAATGGCATCATGCCTCTGTTATCATGGTTGGATACTGACTGGTGAAACCAGGTTGAACATAGTTGTGCCATGTACTATTAATCAGATGCCATAAAGTATTCTAAATTAACCAATAAAAATTGATTTTTTGTTTCCCAAAATCTTATATCTTATTTTCCTCGGGGATGAAATTTTGGGATACCAGTTTCTTCCGTTACTCCACGTAAATCTGGTATACTCCATTTAATTCCTCAGTTGCGCACCCTCTTGCAGTTCTTTGGATGCGGATTTGCAACACGAGCTACAACAATATCTTGCTACCAGGGGAATCAGTGAAGACTTCATCAACTTCCTGCTTCTCCATCTACACAGAAAGGAGCAAGGTCAATACGTGAACTGGCTTCAAAAGTTAAAAGATATCATGGAGAAAACGACTGACTGACATCTGCATGGAGCAGGTTAGCTTGTCTATGTTCACTTTCTTTTACATAACCCTTCGTTGTTGTAGTGGAAAACCGTGAGTTACATAAATTTCTGTTTCACTAGTGTCTATTCACGTTTCATGATTTTGCCAAGGCAAGATGCTAATGGGAATTAGAAAAAAAATTGTTTAAGAACCACCAAGTTGAACAGAGAAAATGAAAAGTCTTGTTTCTTAAATATTATGTAGAAAAGCCTCTCAGTTTTATTTACATGTTTTTAATTGGAATCTTAATATATCTTTCCCCGTATTCTTCTGCCCCCCACTCACTCTTTCTTACCCAGCTGTCCTTTTAGTGCTCCCTTCCTCCATTTTTCTCCATGCTCCCCCTCCCACTTAGATAGGCACTCAAAAATAGAATGCACATGCACACATAGCAGAGCACATGCTTACACGCACGGGCATAAAGAAGGGTGTATATGAGGACACCATTGATAAGGCATTGTACTTCAAATAAAGATGGAGTTTGGCATAGCACTTGTAGGATTGGGATTCGACTATCTGATCTGGAACCAATTGGTGTCCAATGAAGGTAGACTAAACCTTTTATGGCATTCAATCACAATCATTTGAGTCACGCAACTCATGGATTTAAGAGTGGCCATGTTGCACCCCAACAATCCTGACAGTCTTATGACTCTAACCTATGACCGTAGTTCTGATACCACACTCTCACGAGTTTAGCGTTTTTGTCAACTACGTCAAGCACCACGCAGTCTTAACGTTGCCAAGTTCCTGCCCCTTGCAAGAACATGTTAAGTCAGCATCTTCACAACCCATTATTTAACCTTTTGAGGTGATATAAACTGCAGCAGAACTTAAGAAATAATAGTGAAATAGAGAGAGATATTTGGGAGATTGTGTGATTCACTTGTAATTCATTTTAGCCGAAATGTATGTAGCTGGCTATACAACATTTGTGTATTCAGTTAGTATAATAGCAAGAGAGTTTGAATAGTTTTATTTTCACCAAAAGACTTGGTTCCCCAATTCAATGTGACGTCAAAGAAAAGCTGACACTACAAATACGGGCGTAAAAAGGGGGTGGTGCCATCCAGGTCTAGGTGGTCGGCACGATTCAGGCCCACGCTGGGCTGTGGCTGGCCCACCCCCACAATTATTGTTCTGCACAGCGCCCTAGTAATTTTAGGTTGTTCCGGTTTGTACAGCCAGGTTTAAACCTCTATCCACAAGATTATATGGGAAAAATTTCACTATTGTAATCTTAATCGAGCGCTGCTATGCTTTTCAACATGTGCTTCATCAAGTTGTGCATAACGTACAATATGTGCATCAACTATATTAGCACTTCTCTTTCCTTCTTCCCTTGTTTTTTGTTTATGAATTGTTTGTAGATGAAATGAATTGATAAATTGCCGCGACTTTCTACTTATTATTCTTGTGTTTCCCATTAAGATATTGCACCTCCCTTGACAGCAAGATTTTATCCATTGCAGGATTGCAACTGTCCTACAGATTATATAGCAGAGTAAACCCGTTTTCGCCTCGAAAAAGTTAGCTTATTCGACTCATAAATTAGGCTACTTCGAGGAAGTCTTCATCATTCCAAGTTACATTTTTGCACCTTGGCTTCTAGCTATTGTTTCAGTTTTATCATAATTACGAAGTGTGTAAACCAGAATGGATTGCAAACTTGTGATGTAATTTTAATTGAGCCACTAAACTTTTGATTCATTACTCGTTGAATTTATAATTTCGTTTTGATATATCTATTTGGTATGCCAAATAGAAGGCGGTATCTGTTGTAAATTCTTCGATGATTGTGAAATAATAATAATATAAAAATTTGTACCTCGTACTAGCAAAAAGATCCTAAATACTTGAGGCAGAGGTGAATATCTACCTCAAGTATACATAGGATGTCTATCAACCTTCGTGCTTAAAACACGTCTCTTATTCAAACGCTACTAATTTTGTTCACAAAAGATGCGAAATAGACTTTAGACGTTCCAACATAAATCAAGTTCTTTCATTGAAACCAGGTATGATGAACATATGCATACTATTGTCAAAAGCTATTACTCTCATGGCGTGCTAAAACTAGCAGACCAGGAATTGTTGAAAATACTGTTTGGTTCTTCGACAAGTGCTTGGCCATGGATAGTCGAATCAAGTCATCTATGTAATAACCTGAGACAAAATGAAGGAATAAAATGAAGTTGGTAAGACGAACAATCTAAACTTCATCGCTTAATGATGATCACAAAAGAAACTCCCACACCGAGACACCCACGAAGAAACAACTTTAATTTGTATCGTTGTTAATAAAAGGGCATCATTATCACCCAAATATGTTTCTAAAACAATTAGGAGATTCTCTAGAAAAAATACGAGGTTCACTTCTGGCATATGGAGTCAAATCAACATGTTCTGCAAATAAGCCTATACCAAATCACAAATTAATCATTGTTTTGAGAAATACGAGAATTGTTATCACCGGTTGGAGTAGATACCATTATATAATTATGAGGAAAAAAAATAGACCTTTTCACTGAGAAGAATAATCTGTGTCACAGTTCGTTCGTTTCCAAAAGCATTTCAAGAACATGATAATTATTTCATATATTTCTACTGCCCAACAACTTCGTAGGTATCCTTCCAGCTACAGATAAAACAATTATCTCACAAGATCCCAGCGAATTAATTACTAGCAACTATCAGTATCTCACCTTTTACAAGTTCAATTTAAAACAGACAATGATATTATAAACTTTCACTATTTTTCTGGCCATAGTGCGTCCAAACTTCAAACTATACGGTATCGATGAGAAATTTTAGGTTGCGCATATCTATAAATAGCTTGCACGACATAAAATGCAATATTGCAAGACACTTTCTGAGATTGAAAAGTATGAACTTAGGTAAATAGCTTGTTGGCTCAAGATGATTGTTAAATTCTGTCATCTCAAACCCTCTATTACGTATCCACTGAAAGGAAAAAATAAAATGTTCACTTCTTAAAATATCCTATTTAAAATATCCTATATACGTACGCGGAAACAGGGGAAGGGGTCAACTGGTTGTGGTAGGAGAGACAAGGTGACAAAGACCATGTGAAATTCGACAGCAAAAACTGGTCACTCTAACATAAAAGAGAGGTGATAAATAAAAAAATCAGCTCTAAACAATGCATTTAAATGTTCAAAGACAGGAAAAACCTAGAAGTTTGAACAAACTCGGTAGACAGGCAGGGAACTGATATACTCTGGTTGAGATCGATAATTGAATGAATAGAACTTTAAGACAATGCCCCAAAGAAAGACTAATCATTTTCAGAGGTGAAGGTCAATTTGATCACATATGGAATGCTAAACTCTACGCACATAATCAATTTTGAAAATGTTAAGGTCAACCAACACAGTTTGCACCAAAGCAATAGAAGCCTTTATGGAAGAACCAAAGACGTTGTAGAAATTTTACTGATGTCTTCAGTAAATAATAAAACACTGTGATATAATACCAACACTGAATCCAAAAAGAAAATTGTTGAATCCTGCCATAAATTTCTTCATAACGAGGTTATTGCATCTGATACAGTATGAAGAAATGAAGGCAATGTTAAATCGCACAAGAAAACAGAAATCATAGACAACGAAGGGGGATTTAAGCATTCTGATGCTTAACAAAAATCTTTCTCTAACAGTACTGCTATTGTGAAGTTATCAAACCTCACATGGATGATAACTTGCTACCATCCTACTTCACAGCTCGGACGAGATGGATAATGCGATATTTGAGCTTTTCATTTTCCGCAGTAAGCTGCTCCAGCTCTTTTGTAGCCTGAGTTACAAATAGTGAGACCAATTATTATGAATTCTATTACCACTTATCCGCTAAACTTAGATACATTAATATACCTTCTGCCTCTCTGCAACTTGCTCAGCTTTTACATTTTCAAGCTCTGACTGAAGTTCACTAACTCTCTTAAGTAATTCCTCATTTCCAGAATCTAAATATCACCA
>CAIGRQ010252121.1:0-22665 GCA_903798375.1 Fraxinus sp. D2006-0159 | reverse complement strand
AAATTTTCTTAAACAAGTGTTTGTGTAACGACCTGGGTCCCACTTAACAGGCTGTCTCGGTCGTTAGATTGACGACGTACTGTCCTCACTGTACCAACATGGGTCTTTTAAGCATACTTTGTCCTTATTCGCACGCTCCCCGAGAAAATTTTACAAGGGGTCACCCATCATAGAATTGCTCCAAGCCAAGCACGCTTAACTGTGGAGTTTCTAACGATGGACTTCCAAAAAAGAAGGTGCGTTTTGTTGGTATGAGTAGTACCTATCAAATCTTTTTAAGCTTTCCTGGTCTGGATATTACAGTTTGAGACTTAACCAATGGATTTGGTGTGTCTTCTATTTCATGTACTCGCTTTTTCTGATTTTGTTTTTAAATTTCACATATGGAATCCCTATTTATCTCAACATCTTCCAACAACAGTGAAATCTCCCTAAACTATTCTAAATTTGGTTCAAGAATGTAAAACTTAGTGATTTTGAGTTTAACATCTATGATCCACTATTTCAAACTATCCAATTACGAAATCAACACATTCTCACACAATGCTTAACTTAATTTATGTTCTCAATATATATCAAAATTTAACATAGAAAAGCAAAAATCAATCTAAGTATGCAACTTATTCACCATTTAAAGATCAATTCATAATTCAATATATTCATTATTGTCAGTCGGACTAACTAACTCACATAAGTACACAAAAAGAAAATATTTATATTATATTATATTATATTATTTATTATTAATTTTTGAAATTTTTAAAACTTTTTTTACTAAAGAAGTAAAAGCACACAAAAACACATAACAAAATGAAAACTCATATTTTCCACCCCTAAATTTAAACTAGACATTATCATCAACGTCTTTAATCATAAATTCGCATATAAAGAGGTGGGAAAGAAAGTGAAGAAAAGACTCCTCTCATATGGCTAGTAATTCAATGGATAGGTTTCATATTGCTCCCATTGGCTCCTTGGTAAATATTGGTTTCAATGTTCGGCGACGTCGTGTTCCTGAAAAATCAAATAAGACATTAAGATCAAGTAAAACTTAACTCTAACATCTAATAAGTCAACTAACATATTGAATACCTTCGGGGAAACGGGGTATAGATGACACAAATAAACTTAAAATAAACTAAATTATCATAAAACTAAAAAATAGAATAAAAAAAGGAAGAAAGCTTGGGTTGCCTGCCAAGAAGCACTTCTTTAATGTCATTAGCTTGACTTTGTGCCATGTTCGATCATGGTGGCTCGAACCAAGTTATGCCATCATTACACTTTGTGCAATTTTCTTATGCACCCTTTTTTGCTCTCCATATTTTGATATTTCCATTTTCTTCTCTACCAAAAAATCTACCAAGATTTGATTTATACTAGCATCCGTGTCACACAATGCATTAATAGCACGAGAATTTCTAATTAAAATAGGTAAAGTAAAAGTCCCTGGATCTTTCAACTTGGGAGGCAATTTATTTTGCACTCTTGGCAGGGTCCCACATTATTTTTTTCATTCTTATTCTTTTACTCATTTTTAACCACATATTTTTCAATAAAATAATATTTTTCATCATATCAATAACTTTTCCTTCTTTTTCAACCACATACATCACTTCAAAAAAATGTATTCTCTAATTTTAATGTGCACCAAACACACTCTTGCACTACTTTTCTCCGTTAATGTCACAATTTCAAACTCCGGAAGCTTTCTTTTCTTTATCAAATCTCATTCAAAAATCTTGTATAGCTTGAAATTTGTAATATTGCTTCAATCAATAGAATATTGATCTGAAACTTCTTAAGAACATCAAGAAATTTTTTAAATTTTGTGCCTTGTTTGTTCTCCTTGAGCATATGAGGAAAATGAATGGACGTGTAAGCCTTGACTGGACTTAGTGCCATGGAAGTGGATGTTTCTGTACTTTCTTCATTCTCAATTGAGGCGGATGCATATTTTTCTCCATTATAGCTTCACCAACATCTTCCTGGTCATCTTTTCATTTTGGTCATTTCACAGTAATCTATAGTAATTATACCACACCTCTTGTAATTATAGCATGAATATTTTCCTTCATTGACTTCTTTCGAAGTCTTTGGGAGAATTGAAGTGGAGGTACATATGCTTTAACTTTTACAGAAGCTCTGAGTGGATTGTTTTCCACTACTCTTATTGTCATTACTTGCTCTTTAGGATTGTATTGATTGTCAATTATCCCTGTGGACGTTCTGCAAGTTTTTGAGATATTTGATCAATTTGTATTTCCAATTTCTTGATAGATGCTTGCTGATTTTGAAAATTAGTATTAATCTATTGGAATACTTTGTCTGTTTTCTACACATATTGATGAAACATCTTTCCCAAACTTGGTTTGTTCTCTTGCTGGGCATTATTTGAACCATTCACTTGTTAATAATCTGACCATCAAAAATTTGGGTGTTGTTTCCATTCTATATTATATGTTTACGAATATGGGTTAAAATTGCAGAAGCCATTCTTGAATGGAGTTGACTTGTTCTTCAGGAAATCCCATAAACATAAAATTTTCTGCTAAATGGTTAGCTCCACAGTTTTCACATGATGGACCACTTGAGTTGCATGTGCTCCTCTCGTTTGTGATTTCACCTATAGCTCTACTTTCTTTATGAAAGCTGCTATTTGCGCGTTGGTAGATGCTATGCTATCTAATTCATACATCCTAGATGCACTTAGTGCCACTCTTTCTGATAAAAACATTGAATGTGTAATGACAATTAACTAAAATAAATCTATGGTTTGTTGTACTAATTTTCCTATGATCGATCCACCAGCAGAGAAATCCACCTGAGATTTTAATAGTAGTGAGATTTTGGTATAGAAGTACTGCACTTGATTACCTATTGTGATTTCATGAATTGGACACTTTCGCATCAGCTCTTTGAATATGTTTCATGCCTCGTGACAGCTCTTTCCATCTTTCTATTGGAAAGTTTAAATCTCCAATATGATTTTAGCTACTTTTGCCGGTAGGAAGAATTTGTTATAGAATTTTCTGGTCAGTTCTTCTCATGTAGTAATGCTTCCATGAGGTTAGGCGTCTAACCACTCCAATGCAGCATCTCTCAGTATATATGGAAATAAACGCAACTTAATAACGTCTTCATTAACCCCCAGAGCATGGAAGTTCTGACAATTTCAAAGAAATAAGGAGATATGTGTGTTTGGAGTTTCATGAGGTAGCCCATATAATTGGAAAGTATTGCTATCAAATTGATCCACTCTATCCTTATCTGAAAATCATTTTCTCTGTAATCTGGATACAAAATACTGGAGCGCGCATGCGCGACTATAAGCTTCAAAAATATTGAAATTGGCAAGTCTCCTTCATTTGTTTCCCCTTGCTCTTGCTGTTGATCCGGTGGCGCCACTACTCTTGTCTTCACTTGTCCAATTGGCTTAGTAAGAATATAAATATTTTGATAGTCAGTCATTTGATGTTGTTGTTTTTGTTTGTGTTCCTTGCGTTTAACAGTTAAAAATAAAATAAACAAAGACTAAAAGTAAATAATCCCCGATTACGACGCCAAAAATTTGTTGCGTTTTTTATATCGCAAGTGCACGATATCGTAACAAGCAGTATATTGGACATTTGAGTCCAAATATCGTTCCCACGAGTACTAAACTTCAGGACTTAATCTAATTTTTCTAACTCCTATTTGATAAAAACAAGTAAAGAATTATGATAGTTGTGATTATTATTATTTTTTTAACTACTTGAAAATATTAAATTTTGCAAATAACGGTTGATTGAAGATTCAAATATGGGATAAATATCAGGGTATAAAAATTTCATCTATTGATTACCTTAATTCTTAATTCAAGATTCATAACCTAATATATTGTTCAATCGAATTCTTCTATTGTATTCAATTTATCCCTCTCGAGTTTTTATTGAGCATATTTAGCTAATTAAATTCCATATTTTTATATGAATCAACCTTAGTTAAATGAAACACTAGTCATAATAATTCATATTATAATCACAATAATTAGTATATGTATCTCTACACGTTATACTAATTTATTGAATTTTACTATATGGTCTAAATCCCAAACTCACATTTCGATTCGTAAGAAACTCATATAATCATTAAATTAGCGATCAATTAATTCAATGTATTAAACTCATAATAAAACAAACATATATAAGAATAAATCACAAAAATCTTGAATAGAAAAATAAAGAATCACAAGTCAAATACATTGTTTGCCCTAATATGAAAATTAGTTACTCATAATGTAAAAATGAACACTCACAAAATTGTCTTTGAATACATTATCGGATTATTTGAATAAATCCTCCTTACAGCCGTGTTCGTGTATAGATATATGTTTCACCAAAATTTGACGGAACGTAAATAGTATCTAAATTTCTTGCACAATTATTGATGAATTATTTTATAAAAATTTGGAATTAATTCTTTTTCCCCTCGTGTTCGTCCATTTTCTATGCACACATCTTCTCTCTTTAATTCTAGCCGCCGCCAAATTTGACTTCAACTAAAAAACCAATTTCTTTATCTTCCTTTTCTTCCTGTCTGTGTGTATGTGTATTTAAGCCTCTGTTTTTGACTTCCTCTCTCTTTTCTCCCTTTTTTTCTCTCATCTTTTCTCTCTTCCAAGTTGTCGTTTTTCTTTCTTTTCTGTGCGTTTTCTTTTCCTCCCTTCTCTGCGTGTATATAATGTAATATATAGGTTTAATTTGGACATCCAATTCAAAGCTGTCTTTATGTGTATATATATTCTCCTTCAAGTCCTTTACTTTCCAAAGTATGAAATTTGATATCCAAACTTTGCATCTAATAGCCAATTTAGTCCTCATACTTTGGATTTTGTCATTTTTTTTCGCTATTTTGTATTCTTTTCTTCAATTCTTTATCAAACATAAAATTTTACCTACAAAATGCAATTTCACATAAATTAGGTAGAATTTTATCTAAAGAACAATAAAATATCATCATTTAGGGTCTCTAATATCAAGGGAAAAGCCACCAAAGAAGCATAGGAGATGGATTCGTCAAGGTCAAGGTTGATTGATGAGTTCAGTGGACAAAACGATCGATGTGAGGTCGACAAGAAGTGAAAGTGTGACTTCCCTTAAAGTTGGGGACATGGGTTCATTCTTGCAAGGATCGCTTCTTCCTAGAAGAGAAAACTGGCTAATGTTTCATCTAAGATCACGAGATGAGCTTGTTCAGTGCCACATCTCACAGCTCTAGGATCCAATTTCTCATGAGAGGTTCTCGAAAATGTGCCAATCCCTATGTTGTGAGGAGCTGAGCATCCTTTATTTACTCATAAATTTGCTAAGAACACTAATAGCGTAGGCTAAATCTGGTGTAGTACATACAATAATGTACATGATAGATTCTACAACATTACCATATGAAATTTTGTTCATTCTAATTTATTCCTCTTCAATTTTGGGAACTGTTCAATAGACAACTTTTAAAATGACCAACAAAAGGCAAACTAACAGTTTTAGTTTTAGGTATAAAAAATCTACTCAAAGCTTAAGAAATATAGGAATGTTGGTTTAAGAACAACTTGTTTCCTATTCTATCTCTTTTAATTTCCTTTCCTACTTGCATGTCCTTACTTTTTTCATTCAAATTCATGTTTTGATTTCTATTTTATAATAATAATTTCACACATATCACTTCCACCAAGCAACATAGCATCTACATATAACATAAGATAGCAAGAATTTGAACCTCCTTTAGAAAAATGGATCATATTCATTTTTATTGAAATTAAAAACAAATTAATCGAAGTCAGTGCAGTAATTGACCTTCCAACTCAACCACCTTACGGAGCTAGCCTAGTCGTTGATTATGCAAACTTTGATTTAAATATTGTTCATGGTGGTTGATGGGAGTTCGTTACATTTCGACCACTAATTATCTCAGTTCCATCTCGATATTCATACATTCGTTTTAACATACATGGTACATTTGAAAAGATGGACAACTCTCAATTAGACTGTATTACTAAATCAAAGTAAATGAAGTTAATGCTTATTATTTGTGCATGTCCCAGTGCAATGATGCAAGAGCCAACTTGACATGGGATTTGTACCAAAATAAAATGTCATCGATGCCCATGAGATGATATGCCATGAGCCATCATAATACATACAGAAATTGGAAGAATATTGGGTTACGGTAGGGCCCACCCTCTTACCACTGTTTTCATCATTTTTTGGGCATCGGGAACAAGTCCAACAAACAAAAAGGGGACCATGGCTTCTTCGATTCGCCAAAACAGACGATCCTTTTTATCTCTATAATTTGTTTCTCTCTACAAATGTTCTCTTAGAGAGCAGTGTTTTGTTTTTCGTCCTGTTATTTTTCACCGAACCTTCCATTTTCTTCACAGCTCTTTTGATCTTCGAGTTCTTTGCTCACGGGGCAACATCTAACACTCCATCCATCAGGTAAATCTCGAGTTTTTAATTTTTTTTTTCTGAAAAATATTAAAAGAAATATTACATGCTTTACAGTTTAATCCGCAGGAGTAAATCGTTTTTCTTTCTTTTTTTGACAGACCCATATAATAAATTTAAAGAAAAAAGCGAAAAAAATTGTTGGGGAAGTGTGGGCGAGGTCTTGATCATGGCGGTGGAGGAGAATGCTGGAATTAGCGCAACGACGTCATCAAATCGGCGCTACCCGAATGCCCAGCCAGAGAATACCTCTGTGAATCATAACCACCCGCAGTTCACGAACACCGTTGCTAATCAGAAGTCAACGAAACCCACAGATAATGATTATCAGCTGATACAGTACAACGGCCATCATCATCCGCAGCATAGAACAAACGGTGATGGAGCCTCGAAAGCTCCTCTTAGCAATAATCCGGTTGAGAGGAAAATGAATAGTGGAGATGATGGAGACGAGGGGTTTAAGAGGGAGATGAGGGATTTAGCGGAAATGCTATCTAAATTGAATCCCATGGCTGAGGAATTTGTGCCGCCATCACTGGCTGTGAACGGCATCGGTGGTCACCACAGATTGATGATAGCCTCACCACATGATGCGGCCGCTGGGTTCTTCGGTTATGATGCTAACGGTTTTGTAATGCAGCAGCCTGTTAACTCAGGAGTTCCGAACGGGAATTCTTTTAGAAGGGTTGGTATTTTATCTATATATACACACACACACACACACACACACACACACACACACACTTTTTACAGTTTTCAAAGTAAAATTTTTAGCGTATGGATTATTGTCTATTGTGTAAGAAACTATGCAGAAATATAAAGAATGGAATGAGGAATATTTGATATAAGATAGCAGTAATTTTGGATTGTTGAGGTTCATTTTGTTTCGTTAAACAAAGATCAGTAATTGGGGTATTTATTTTTTATTGTCTTTTAAAGCAACTATATTCCCAGTCAAATTATTTTATCATGTAGTTTTGTTATTAACATTTGTAATATGATTGAAGTACGGTGTCTGATTTGTTGATTGAGCTTGTTTAGCATTTGATATACAGAAGAAAAATGGCTATGGCCATGCCAAGCGGAGGATTAATAGCAGAACAAGCATGGCGCAGAGAGAAGATGTAATCAGGAGGACAGTTTATGTTTCTGACATCGATCATCAGGTAAAGAGAGTATAGGGTGTGCAGGCTTGTGTTATTTTGGATACTCAGATTCTTTCTGTTAAGGCAGACGATATCAAACTTTGTTTATCTTTTCCTTGTGAATATAGGTTACTGAAGAGCAACTTGCTGCATTATTCATTAATTGTGGGCAGGTAAAATGTGTCACTATTCCATCTCAGTGATAGACTTAATTTATAAATTAGTTATATTTTCTAAATATATTTCCCACACTAATCATGCTGAAGGTTGTGGATTGTCGAATTTGTGGGGATCCTAATTCTGTACTTCGTTTTGCCTTCGTTGAATTCACTGATCAAGGTATGTCAATGACCTGTTTGTTTGGTTGTGAAATTTGGTGAAAACCTGAGATCATATTTTATTGTATTGTGTCTCAAATGGCTTACAGAAGGGGCAAGGAATGCTTTGAGTTTGGCAGGAACTATGTTGGGATATTATCCAGTGAGAGTGCTGCCTTCTAAAACTGCAATTGCACCTGTTAATCCAACATTCTTGCCAAGGGTGAGAAACTTGTGGCAATCTTTAATTACTTTGGACACGTGTTATAACTTGAATCAGTTAAAGGAATAGAAAACTAATGCCTGTTTTCTTTTCTGACACTAGTCTGAGGATGAAAGAGAGATGTGTGCAAGAACTATCTATTGTACAAACATCGATAAGAAGGTAGCTCTAAATTCACAAGCTTTTTGCCATGTATCAATTATGTCACACTTGCATGATTTTTTGTTTGCTTGATGCAGCTTACGCAAGCGGACGTCAAACTCTTCTTTGAATCTATTTGTGGACAGGTTTGTAGCTGCTCATATAATAAGCCTCGATTAATGTTTTTTGCAATATGCAATTTCCATTTGATCAAATGCATTCTCTAACCCAGGTTCACCGCTTGAGATTGCTTGGTGACTATCAGCATTCGACTCGTATAGCTTTTATAGAGTTTGTAATGGTAAGAACCATGAACTTCTCACTCATTTATGCTTGCTACAAATGAAGTCACCCCAAAGTTAGTATTATTGTACTAGTTTTAAGTAACTTTTTTGTGCTACTTTTGGAAAATGAACGATTTAGAAACTTGTCTTTCTAACTAAAGTTTAATATATATAGTCTGTGTTGATCTGAGTAGCCTAGTTTTGATTTTACGCAATCACTTTCCCACTATGAAAGTTCACATTTAAATATGCATTATGCTAATTTTAGTACATGTATACCTAGGTTTTGGGAGCTCATTTTGATATCGCAGAATGTACTATTTATTTATTGGTGTAAAGAAATGGATTTTCTCTTATGTAGGACAATCTTACACAAAATAGGATTTCTTATTTTAGTAGAATTTAATTCTATTTCTTTCTTGTTTAGAATAAGGCTTTTTACTCATTTAGGATTTTAATTACTTATTTCCCTTGACCTATTTGGATTAGGATATTACTTTTGTTTATATAAACAAATGCATATTACAATTTTTAGTCATCAATTCAATACAATAAAATTATTCTCTTATAAAAGTTTTGAGTTTCAAAATTTCTTCATATTTCAAGAAATGTTTTCATTTTCATACCAAAATTGGTATTAGAGCAAAATGTTTTATCTAAGCAGATGACTTAGGCTGGTAGTAATAGAGCCCTAGCCGTTGACGACAAATGGAGGTTCGAAAAACCAAGAACCAACCTACTGGATTAAAAAAACTCTTCAAGACGTTAAGAATACCTTAGCTGCCCTCTTAGTTGATATTAGATGCAAAACTAAAGGAAACCCGCCAGCTCGGTTTGGTGACCATCCTTATCATGGGGACTTAGAACTTAAAAATGTGCCATCGGTTGAAGAGCAACAACTAGAAGATGACCTCAAACTTGCAATGCGAAACTCTGGACAGAAGGAAACTACCTTAAGGTTCAACCCATCGTCAATCAACAAGAACGATGAAAACCCGTTGCCAGCTGAGGAGCATTCCACCCACCGAGAGACTACCACGCTCTCGACCCTTAACATAGGGGGCTGGTTGCAATGATCCACTACCCATGACTCAGACACATGATCCTGACTTGTGACATAACTGAAGCGAGTGTCCCCATCGGATGTCGGAGCCATTGCCTCACATTTTTGTGCTCATGGAAGAAAAGGGTACCATCAATGCGAACGAGATGGATGTGATAATTACAACTTGGAAACTTATAGGCAAGATCAAATTAGGCAATTTAAAAGGAGGATGGATTTACCCACCTTCAACGGCCGACTACACATTGAAGACTTTCTCGATTGGATTAATAATGTCGACAATTTCTTTTATTATTTGGGAATTCCCAAAGACCTCCAAGTAACTTGTGGAGTACAAATTACAAATAGAAGAAAAATTGAGATCAAATAATGCAATTGTGGAGGATAATGAGGTTAATCAAGTACGTCGAGACATGAATATTTCTTCATTATGCAATGTGTGTTGGATTCTTGACTATTTTCCTCTTGATAGATAACTAATTTTCAGCCAACACTCGAGGTTTGATTTCTTGAAGTGAGGGAGAATGATGTAGGACTATCCTGCACCAAATAAAAATTCCTATTGTAGTAGAATCTAATATATTTCTTTCTTGTTTAGAATTAGATTCTACTCTCTTTTAGGATTTACTTATTTTCCTTAAGCTAATAGGATTAGGATATTATTTTTGCTATATAAACAAAGACATTGTACAGTTTCTAGACAATCAATTCAATAAAATAAAATTATTCTCTTACAAAATTTTGAATTTCAAATTTTCTTCTTATTTGAAGCAATAATTCTCGTTTCCGCACCATTCTTCTACGTATTTGTGTACCTTTCTCACCGATGAGCGTCTTCAGACCCTACGCCTAACGAATCATATCTACACTATACTTTAGGCACAATTTCATTTATCTGTCCCTGATGTATTGCCTCTAGTATAAGTTCAACTATCCACATCCACTGACACTTCTTTTTTTATTCCATTTCCATGATTATATGAAACATAATCGGTAGTTTCTTGCTTCAGCTGATTACCTTCTTCTCCTTTAAGAAGTTAATCGTTTTGTTCTTACATATTCTTCGCCATCTTTTGGTTTGCCTCTATTTGTTGTGCAAGTGAGAATTGCTAATCTGAAGTTAGCCATTCTTGCCATTGGAAGCATTGGAGAAGTAAATTTTACTTTTTGGTGATGTTATTAAACATTTACCATACAGTTATTCTTTCAGGTACTAGTTACGTTAATAGACATATTTCCTCTTTTCTGATTTCAAGTAAAAAAATAATTGCTTGGCATATCTAACCTTTTGACTATCCTGGCATCATAATTCTATCCCTTAATTTATATAACTTATGTTCCGAAGTTCGAGTTTGGTAGTTCTACTTTTTACTCATTGGAAGTATTTAATTTGTTTCATTCAGTCATTAGTATTGTAGTGCAAACAAACACCTTAAAGCATTCACCACATTCACCCTATATCATTCACCTTAAAGAGCCTTTTGGACAACATTGATTGGTTTTAAAAGGAGTTTTGCAGATGTATCTGTCTAACCATACCCATTTTAATTCTAGCTTCTGTTTTAAGGATGTGCTATTCACTTTAAACTTCTCTTTTTCTGGATCAGAAGTTTTTTCTTTTCAGATAAAAGAAAGGGCTTATGTGCGGATGTCTTTTCCTGTTGTGGTGTGTGTAATAAAGACCTACTAAACATAAATGTTTACATCAGGGTCTAATTATAGGAAACACACTTGCTTTGGATGTATAGTTAACCATGCTAGGGCCTAGTGGTTAAATTGGAGTGTCCATAAAATTTTGTCAATGCATTACTACCATTTGATCATAGACAAATGGTTGTAATATTACATAGATGATAATAGTGCTTGAACTCACAAGACATTTAGTGCCACGAATTCTATACAAAAACCACGAAGTAGACACCGAGAATAACATACAAAGCAAGATCCCTTAAAATGCCTAGGTGCAAAGCAAGACGCTGTGATGAAAGGACAAATGATTTTCCAGTTATCCTTTTCTATTCCTTCAAGACATTGTAATTCCTGACTCCTTGTTCTGTCTTGGTTCTGATCGACAATCATGGAAATTTTCAAACTTAGAAAGGAAATATTGCATCCTGTGTGGTGCATGTGAACTGGCATTTGAGGTCCAGTCATGCTGCAACAAGCTGTCCTGCTGCTAGACTATGTGAAGAATGTTTGGAAGACTTGAATTGCGTAAGAGACCACTAGTGTTTTCTATTTGCTAGGAATTTTATGTGGTGGTTGCATTTTAGGAGAACTATTTCTTTGTTCCTTTTTAGTTTGTGGCATGCAAATAAGATCCATAATCAGCTGGAATTTTGCTTTGACATTTCTATTTGATTCAGTTTTGGATAGCAAAACCCTTTTTCCTATTAGAGGCTTATTTTCAGCAAGTTAATTTACGACTTTCCTTGTACAGCCTAATTAAACAGCATAGAATCTCGGATTGAATTACTTTCCACGTATAGCGTTGTAATACCTTATAAATTAAGGCAATGCACATGAGAATATTATCGAGCAAAAACTTGTCATAGTATCAGAGCCCTAGAAATTACTTACTCGTGCGTATGATTTCTGGTGTTGGCTCTCTGTTCATAGTAATTGGAGGTCGGCATCTCAGGCGGTATTCTGACAGGCTGCAATTGCCTCTCTGTTNTTGGCTCTCTGTTCATAGTAATTGGAGGTCGGCATCTCAGGCGGTATTCTGACAGGCTGCAATTGCCTCTCTGTTCATAGTAATCGACCATTGAAGCTCTCGTCTCAGGTGTTCGTTCTCTGCCTCCGCGTTCACAACTTGCTTCGAGTGAGCGTTTCCTGCGTGTCATTCTTAAGGTTTGAGTTTTTTGGGCTTCATAGTTTACTTCAACGTCGGTGAGTTCTTCGATTTTCTAGCAAATCTTATTTTTTTTGGGCTCACTGTGAATTTGGTTTTTTTTTTTTTTTTTTATTGGAGTTTAAATCAGTGGTGGGTTTTTTAGTTTGTGCTGGGCTGGGCTGGGCTGGGCTGATAAGGGGTTACTGTGTTGGGCCATTTGGTTTAATTAGCATTGTTGGACTTGGGTAGTCAATTCCTTTAGTTGTTAGAATTGTTGGGCTTGGATACTAGTTACACTGATGGGATAGAATTGACTTAATTGTTTGGCCAAACTATTCATGTGGTTTCATCTTGTCAACTGAGAAGAATGAGTCTATTTGCATTCGCGTTACTGGGAAGAACTACTCTTCGTGGGAAAAACACTTTCAGTTATTGGTTGAATGTGAAGGTGATAAGTGGGGACATATTAATGGAAGTCTCCCAGACACGGAGAAGTACCTTGCCTGAAAAACCAAGGATTCTTGAATTATGGCTTGGATCATCAGATCGGTTCATGCTCAGATTGTCCTTAATATCAGACCTTAAAAGTCAGCTTGTACTCTATGGGAGTACTTGAAGAAAATTTATACTCAAAGCAACAATCCTCGAAGGTTTCAATTGGAGTTTGAACTGATAAATTTCTTTCAGAACTCTCGCTCTATTGAAGAATATTATTTTGGTTTTTCTAACCTTTGTACCGAGTACACAGATATTATCTATGCTTCATTATCACTGATAGTTTGGAAGTTGTCCAAGTTATACATGAAGCCACCAAGAGGGATCAATTTCTCATGAAATTACGAGCTGAATTTGAACCCATCAGGTTAGTCTTATGAATCGAGAATCTATTCCAACGTTTGGTGAGGTGCAGTTTTATGAATTGAGAATCTATTCCAACGTTGGATGGCTATTTCGGTGAATTGCTGAGGGAGGAGCAGTGCATTATCACCCGTACCTCTTTAGAATCTATGTTGCTTGAACTTTTCAAAAATGGAGAAGTATCTGTGTCGACAAGACATGACACGGGATATGAGTCGGATACTTGATCTTGCACTCGGACACGGCAGCAGAGAAGACAGTGGACAGCGTGGAGAAGATAGTGGACGGTGGTAGCAAACCTATTTATTTCGAGTCTTGTGGTAGTATTTTGCAGAAATTTATGGAGGGATGTTATGGGAATAAAGGAGAAGAAAAGCGCCCAACAAGAGCATGGCAGCAGAAATTTTGCAAAAAGGGGAAGATAAGATGAAGAAGACGATATGTTTAGTCTGAGTGTTAAATGGACTTTTGTCAAGCCCAATGAATAAGTTAATGATAGAGGAAATTAGGTGGTTTCAAAAGTCAACAATTTAACTGCCAAAAACTGGGAATTGTTTCTGCCAAGTTTTATAATTTATTGTAAATGACGTGAGTTATTATTTTATTTAAGATAAGATAAATTTAATAATTATTAATTCTAAATTTGTTTGATTCAATAAATCAAGTTAAGTTTATCCATTTTGAGTTATTTAAATATGTTAAAAAGCTTAAAAGGCATTTACGATAAATATATTACGGACGAAGTATGTGATTTAAATATGTTAGAAAGCCTTAGAGGCATTCATGATAAATATATTACGAACGAAGTATAAATTCAAAAATTCATAACTCAGTCGTTACTTGAAAATTTTAGACAAAACCAGTGGCGTTTGATAGCCTCATGGATTAGCTACTGAATAAAGTCGAAATCATGTCGATCCGATGTCGGTAGAATTTTGTCATTTTAAGTAAATGCGCTGGGTTACCTTCTAAACTGAGTCACTGCGGGTTTTTGAAAAATATTTTAATACCACATTTGTTGCCGACGGAAGTTTTTTTTTGGTATGTCATAGTATAAAGAATTTCCTGCTTTACTATAAAATTACAGAAGTTTCGGGGTCGATAGCTATCAAACGAAATTATTTTTGAAATTGCCATTGAGATAGAAAACAAAAACAACATTTATTTTTCATTTCACGTCAATAACTGCATATACGGTATGTTGGTTGCTTATCCGGTAAGTTGCATATACGGTATGTTGGATGCATATACGGTAAGTTATTGTAAGTTGCATATTCGGTATGTTGCCGTATAGTTAATTATTTAATTAAGTCTACGGTTTACGGGTAAAGTAAAGTTAATCTAGTAACGTTTTGATCCATGCGGGTTGGGGCATTACAAAGGTGTTAAATGTCACTTTTTTTCTTTTTTAATGTAAAGCATCGATTGAATTCATATTCATATTTAAATTATTATAAACACCTTATACGCACATTTTAAACTTTATTTTGAATTGTGTTTTGTTTGAATTTGGATTTAATCATTAAATGAAACATTTGTATTGCAATTAGGGCTGTCCGTGGGTCGGGTCGGTTCGGTTCTGATCGGTTCTAAAATTTTCGGGTATTTAATAAATAGACCCGTCGGGTTCAAATATAATTATGGAACCGTTCGGGTTCGGTTCGGATCGGTTCGATTCCTTTCGGTTCCATGCCATAATTAAATTTTTTAACATTTACAGCAGCACTACATAAATATAACTAATGACATTTTATTCGTAACTTTTACAAATCAACGTAGCCCAATTCAAAAATATATAACTAGCTGTCGAATAACATTAATTCAATGCATACAAATACCAAAAAGTAGATATTAATTCTATGTTTTTGAGGATTTTTATTGGACTTTTTGGGCTGGGGCTTTTTTTTTTAATGCTTCATTCGTAATTTTTACAAATTAACGTAGCACAATTCAAAAATATATAAATAACTAGCTGTCGAATAACATTAATTCAATGCATACAAATACCAAAAAGTAGATATTAATATTAAAATGTCGGTAATCCATATTAAAAAATTGAGGTCCAAGCTTAAAATTATGAAATGATCTGATTTAATGAATTAATTTGTTAATTTATTTAGAAAAAAATAAAATAAAATAATTTAATTAATTCAATAAATAAAATAAAAAAATTATTTAGTTTCGGTTCTTGGTCTAGACCCGAGACCCGACCCATACCTATCGGTTTTCGATTCGGGTACCCGTTCGGGTATTTAACTTGTGAAAAATCGCTCGGTTAGGGTTCGGTTCGGGACTTTTGGACAATCCTAATTGCAATAATTCGTTGTTTTGCTTTAATATTGTAGTTGTTTACTTTAATTGAACCATTTTTTTAGAAAACGATAATAATAAAATTGTAAGACGTGTCTCTGTGCCCTTATCTAAAATTCGGATCCTTTTTAACCGTATACCCATATCTTAATTTTTAAAATGAGAAGGATCCGACTCTGAATATGTACCCATATCCGACACCCGACCCGAGTCCGAGCAACATAGTTTAGAATAGCAGCATAATCAAGTAGCACCGATTTTTATTGCTTATGTGGCTAAAAGGAATTCCAACCTCGGGACATATCTAGTGTGCAGTGTTACAAATATAAGGGGTTTGGTCACATGGCTCTTCAGTGTCCCAGAAGAGTTTGCAATTATTGCAAGAAGACTGAACATGTCATCAAGGAGTGTCCTACTCGTCCTCCACGCAAGATTGGAACTAGTTATGTTGCTGCTGCAACTTTAGCCTCCAGTTCTACACTGCCACCTGCACCCCCTCAAGTTCCAGCCTCTCCCACTCTTGTCCAAAACTCCATCACTCCTGAGATGATCCAACAAATGGTCATTTCTGCTTTATCTGCCTTAGGTGTCTCAGGTAATTTATCGACTGCATCATCTTCTTGGTTATTAGATTCAGGTGCTTCTAATCATATGACTTATAATCCTCTCTTGCTTAGTAACCTTAGACCACGCATTGAACTTTTCAATATACACGATGCCGATGGTAACACTCTTCCTATTTTAGACGTGGGTGACATATCACCAAATTTACCTAATGTTTTGGTCTCTCCTAGTTTATTAACTAATCTTGTTTCAGTTGGTCAACTTGTTGAAAACAATTGCACTATGTCATTTTTCTTCTTCTGGTTGTCATGCGCAAGATCAGGTGTCCGGGAGGATGATCGTGAGGGGACCTAAGGAGGGACATCTCTTTCCTATTTCATCGAAGCCTATTTTATCTTTTCCTATTGTTTGTAATTTTACTACTTTTGATATTTTTGATTGGCATAAAAAATTGGGTCATCCCAATTCAAATGTGTTACAACACTAGTTAAAAACTCTAGTTTTTCTTGGTAATAAGGATTCTGCTTAGGTTTCATCTATTTCTCTTGATTGTGCTTCATGTAAATTTGCTAAAAGTAAAGTTTTACCGTTCCCATTCCATGGTCCTCATGCTTTGCATATTTTCGATATTGTTCATAGTGATGCGTGGGGTTTTGTACCTATCGTATTTCATGTTCATTTTAAATAATTTGTTACATTTATCGATGATTATAGTCGCTTCACATGGGTTTATTTTCTCCATGCAAAGAGTGATGTTTTCTCTGACTTTGAAGCTTTTCTTGCTCTCTTTGAAAACCAATTTTCCTTAATTAAAATCTTAAAATCTGACTCGAAAGGTGAATGTATGTCTAATGCGTTTCAATATTTCTTACATACCAAAGGTATTAGTTCTGAGCGATCTTGCCCTTCTGCCCCTCAACAAAATGGGGTGGCAGAATGTAAGAACCGTCACCTTCTTGACATGGTTAGAGCTCTTTTGATTGAGTTCTATTCCTTCTCGTTTCTGGTGTGAAGCCTCGTCTACTGCTGTGCATCTTATAAATTGATTGCCTTCTCTCTCTTAATAACGTTTCTCCATTTTATAAGCTCTTTTGATCAGCATCCCATGTATTCTCATCTCTGACCTTTTAGGTGTGTGTGCTTTGTTAACTTACAACCACGTGAAAGGACAAAACTTACACCGCAATCTGTCAGGTGTTCCTTTTTGAGATATGGTAGGACTAAAAAAGGGCATGTCTGTTATGATCCCAATACACGAGTTAGAATTTCTCGTAATGTTGTTTTCTTTGAAAAACAATATTTCTTTACTTCAGAAACTGTTATTCATCCGCACGTATTCTCTATCTTGCATGATTTTCCTTTAGAATCCTCTCGGTACAATCGAGGTCTTGTCTATATTTGTAGGCATGCTGCTCCGGTCATTGCTCTCGAGCTTCCATCTCAAACGACGATCCCTACACGCCTTCTCGATCCTTCGCCTACAACATTTGATCCTTTACCAGATGATCTTTCCGCCTCCTATCACTCTTCGTCGTAGTTCTCGTGTTCCTCGACCACCAGATAGGTATGATTTTTCTTACTATAGCTCTATGTCAACTACTCTTGACTCGATCTCTATTCGTTACTCGTATAGATAGGCTATGGAACAGGATTGTGCCATGTCCACAGGCTGTGAAACCTATTGGAAGTGAATGGGTATATTCAATCAAATTTCGTTCTGATGGTTCTCTTGAGTGCTATAAAGCTCGATTGGTTGCCTTGGGTAATCGTCATGAGTATGGAATCGACTATGATGAGACATTTGCTCCCGTGGCTAAAATGACCACTTTTCGCCTCTTGTTCTCACTTGTTGCTTTCTGCTCTTGGTTTTTATATCTAATGGATGTAAAGAACGCATTCTTGTATAGAGATTTCAAGGAAGACATTTATATGAAACTTCTATCTGGCATGCCTCTTCCCTCATCTGACTCTTCGTAAGCTATAATACTTCTTGTATTGTCTTAAGCAGGCTCCTCGAGCATGGTTTAACAAGTTCCGCTGCACTCTTTTCAATTTTTCCTTCATTCAGAGTCAGTATGACGCATCTCTATTCTTTCACAAGAGTACTGTTGGCATCGTTTTCTTGCTGGTATATGTGGATAATATTCTTATCTCGGATCACATCCTTATTTAGAAACTTTAGCTGCATCTATACTCGGTTTTTCATATGAAAGATCTTGGTCATCTCACTTTCTTGGCTTAGAAGTTCACACAGCATGCATGGTATTTTCTTGAATCAGCACAAGTAGATGAAAGACTTGGTTAGGTTAGCTGAATTATCTAAAGCCTCCTCAGTTGATACTCCGTTGGAACTTAATGTTAAGTATTGAAAAGACGAAGGTGATATTATTCCGGACCCTACTGTATCGGAAGTTGGTAAGTAGTCTCATCTATATTACTTTCACATGTCAAGATATTTCTTTCGTAGTTCATATCGTCAGCAAATTTATGGATGCTCTGCGTCATCTACACTTGGTAGTTGTTCGCCGCATAATTTGCTATCTTATTGGGACTCCTCATTGCGGTATGTTCTTCCCTAGGGGGACATCTCTTGAACTCGCCGCTTATAGTGATGCTGATTAGGCAGGTTGCCCTGACTCTCGTCGATCTACTACTAGGTGGTGTATCTTTCTGAGTAATGCTCTCGTTTCTTGGAAATGTAAGAACATAATTGTTTTGAAATCATCCACTAAGGCCGAATACCGTGCTATGTCAGCTGCATGCTTTGAGATTGTGTGGCTACGTTGTCTTCTAGCAAAACTTGGTATTTGCCAATCGCATTCTCCATGGTGACAACACGAATGCTATTCAAATTAAGGTCAATCCTATGTATCATGAACGCACCAAAACATATTGAAGCAGATTGTCATTACATAAGGTCTATCCTATGATTCCAAAGTCATTGTTCTCCCTCATGTTTCCACTTCTCCACAAATCTTAGATCTCTTCACCAAATCCCCACCTGCCTTCGTCATAATTTTTGACTTTCCTTGTATGGCCTAATCACAAAGCATAGAATCTGGGGTTGGATTACTCTCCATGTATAGTTTTGTAATACCTTATAGATTAAGGCAATAAACACGAGAACATTATAGCCTAATCACAAGTTAATTTTTGACTTTCCTTGTATAGCCTAATCATAGAGCATAGAATCTGGGATTGAATTACTCTCCATGTATAGTTTTGTAATACCTTATAGATTAAGACAATAAATACGAGAACATTATCGAGCAAAAACTTGCCATTTCCAACCCCATTATTTATTTTTGAAAGATAAAATACCCCCATAATTTGTATTTTTTTTTTACAAGTGTCAAAACTTTGCCAAAACATTTATAAAATCTATGCCAATATTTAGTTTCAAATGGAAATAGTAATATTAATTTCTAGAGCACTTCCAATTTACTTCCACTTCAAGTGGCTCTTGTAACATTTCTTGGTTAATATTCTGGTTTGTCACCTGAACTTCAGATCCTATTCTATGTAAAGCATGTTTGCTTGGTAACTTAATATCATCTACATACAGTCCTTCCTTTGGGTGATAATCAAGTGGTAGTATGAATCACCATTATGTCAAAATATCGTTTGAGGTGTCTAAAACTTGGACAACCTTTTCTTTTCTTTCTTCTTGGGGAGGTAGGGGTGGAGTCCCTTCATTTTTTTGGACATATAATTCAAATCAATACAGTGATTATATATATATATATATATTCCTTTGCAGGCTGAGAGTGCCATTGCAGCTCTTAACTGTAGTGGTGCAGTCTTAGGATCACTGCCAATAAGGTTGATTTCCTCTGTTTATCCTGGATCCATTCGCTATATGCTTCTCGTATCATAATGTGCCCAATCTCTTAATCATTTGCATTTTTGCAGGGTAAGCCCGTCGAAGACCCCTGTTCGACCACGATCACCTTACCAATCTATGCACTGAACTTGTTAGAGTTGCTCTTGATCTTCAGATCAAGCACACTCTATAAGTACATGCACAAATAGATACCAGTACTTTGTGGCATTTTTTTTTTTTTTTTTTATCCATTGCATCTCAGCTGGGTAGGTTTCACCGGCAAGGGATAATTATGGTCGTCTTTTTAGCTTGTAGAGCAGGATCCTTTTTGAGGCTTAAATTTGGTTATGCAATTATGTTGAGTACTGGCAAGGTAGTGCCTCGAAGTAATATACTGTTCTGTGCTTCTATCTTTTTAAGTTAAAAAACTTGTTGTAAATTCCTATCTTTTCTATGCCGTGTCAATTGTTATGAATTTCTCTATTTTTTTTTAATTTTTTTTTCCGGGGTTTCTGTTGCCGGGGGCATGATTGATTTATGGGAGTATTGAGAGAATTTTGTGACGATGGATTGATTTTCTGCACATCCTTATCTGATATGGCTGTCCAAGGTTGATTCCTATGGCATACAATAGGCATACAGTTGACTGATTTATTATTTATTATTTTTTTTTTCAGTTGAAGGATTCAACCATATACAGTAAAAGCTAAATAGTTATAATCTGTTTGTAAACTTTAGAGTTGAATTTTTTTAGGGAGAATTGCAGTCAAGGTACCAAATCTTTCATTTAGTAGCAGATTTTATCCAAACCTTCCATTTGTGTAACAGTATCAAACTTTTCAAAAATTTGCAGGTCAAGTCCAATAAGATGGCCTCAAAAATTGGAAAATTGATCATTTTGATTGGGTCGGTAAAATTGTCTATTCCAATTTAACATAAAATAATTGAAATAATTAAATAAAAAAATGCTTTTATCTCCTTCCATTCTCCACCCACCAGACCATCCCACCCTCTACCAACCATAATTAAATCCACCTTCTGCACTTAAATAAATTCGGCACCAATATCTTTTTCCATATCCCTCTCTTTGCCACCACACGACATCTTTCATCACGATCACCATTGCCACCTTCCACCGTGTAGAACAAGAGTAGCGTCATGCTTCTTGCCCTCCTGTGTCACCACCTCATTTTCTATTGACACTCTCAAGCCATTTTATTACAACTTTAAATCCCATTTCCACCCCATTTAAATGCTTTCATCATCCAATTCATTTTCTATTGACACTCTCAAGCCATTTTATTACAACTTTAAATCCCATTTCCACCCCATTAAAATGCTTTCATCATCCAATTCCGATCCAAATCTCGAACCCAGTGAATTCGTAGAACTCCACACCACCACTTTTCCCATCCCCACCTAGTGAATTCGGCCAAATCCTAAAAGTAGGAGCACTAGTGTTGGCAATCCTCATAGAAACCAAAAGGCTTTTACGGTTTCATACTCCAACAAATTTAGACTCTTTACAATCACAAAAAATACTGACATGTATGCCTTCTTAAGATTACGAGGATAAGAGAATGAGCACAAATGGGTAATTAAAGAATTGGTAAGGGGTTTACTAGGAAAAGAAAAAAAAGTTGTGAGTCTTAAATGACATCCATGCCTTGTCTGTGTTGCGGTTAAAAAATGGATTCTTGGAGGATGGTTTCATAATTGGACTTCTATGATTTGGTAAGGAATTTTGGGCCACATTTTCTTGGGGTTTTTTTTGTAAGGGTTCTCGGGATTTTGTGGTTCTTTTTTGCTAGCTTTTGAGGTGGAGTTGGGGCTAACCGGTGGTGGTGCCGATGATGGTTAATTTTGAGGTGGTGGCGATGGCGTCTTAGTGGGTGTGGTTTTAGTTTTTGGGTGAAAAGATTGGGGAAGAAGGAGATGTGGTGGGTGGTTGAAGTTTTTTAATTTTGATTTTAATAGAGAGAATGTGCTACGTAAAAAAAAAAAAAACCCTTGCCTTGTTTGGGGAAAATTATAAAAATTTTCATTTATGGAGTCAACTGATGATTTTGGGGGTCAAACAGATGGAATCCGTCTAATTGGACTTCACCAATTTTTTATGTTTGCTGGTGCGTTCAGTAACTCAGGTTTTTGGAGTACATAGCCGCGATCAGATCGTGTGCTAATGCAATAAAAGTCCCAACTGAAAGTAATCGGGCCGAAAATGGCTATACTTACACTTTTCTTGCTCTGTTAAACAAGATTAATTATGTTGTGTGTGGACCATCTTGCCCCTTAGACCAACTCGGCCATCTCAATTTTTTTGGTCCAGACGGGCTATCATCCAATTGATAGGGATGACAAAAAAATTCGTTCAACTCGATACCCGTGGGGCCCCGCCCCGAATGGGGCGAGGATTACCCGTCTAACCGGGTAAACGGGGCGGGGCGAGGGTCATTAACCCGAAGTGGGTATGGGAAATATAGTCCCCGTCCCGTTTAAAGTTAATTTCAAATTTAAATTTTTTATCGAACAAAAATAATAAATTTATCATCATTTTTAAAGAGAATATAAGTTATTTTTAACAAATTAGTAAAAAAAATAATAATATTTATCAAC
>CAIGRQ010252118.1:0-18825 GCA_903798375.1 Fraxinus sp. D2006-0159 | reverse complement strand
AACTTGATAAGTTCACGGTGTTCAATCAATAACTCCAAATATTACAAAAGATGCTAAAAAGATTGTATTTTAGTCAAACTAGGAAACTAAAAAAAATTGAAATTTTTTTGCCAACTTGTTCTCGACATATTTCTGTGCGACTGCAAGCCCAAAGGTACGATACACTCACGTAGCCTTGTGCAAAATTTCATGATGATTGTACTCATGGGTGAAAATCCGACAATCGTACTGAAATTTATGCCCATCCATGCTGCTCGTTTACTGCTTGAACCGAGTCGATCCATTTGGTTTCGTCTTCCGAGCCCAACATGAAACTTGTACTTTGACATATTTTCTTCAACCCCATGTGCCCGAGCATGCATTTGTATGGCTTTTATTAACCCCTTGAATACTCGAACTTGCCATTGACCACTCTTGTTAATCATCAAATTCCATGTAGCTTTCAGGCCATCCCGGATCATATCAAGAGCCTCATTGATGAGGCGTAACAATAGTCCCCTAAGTCTATGTATGAATATTCATATAATGCGCGGACTTTAAGGTCAGAGTATATGTGTCCCGCTTTCTATTTTTAGATCAAAAAATCAATCTGGTATGGGTAGGGACACTCAGTCATACCATAGTACAAAGTCTCCCAAGTCCATATATAAATATTCATATAAACTATGAACTTAAAAATAATTAAAGAACTCAATGCCATGAATAAATCGAACAATCGTACCTCGACGAAGTTCGGATGTTAAGAGTGAGCTGTTAGGAATTGTTAAAGGCTATTACAAGGCTGAAATAAACTAAGGTGATGCCCTGGCATTGAGGGAGAGCCATTAGAAGCTGTTAAAGCCTATCGTAAGACCGAAATAAGCTAAGGAAAGGTCCTGACATTGAGGGTGAGCCATTAGAAGCTATTGAAGCCTATTAAAAGGCTGAAATAAGAAAATGTGAGGCCCTGATATTGAGGATGAGCTATTAGAAGTTGTTAAAGCCTATTACAAGGCTAAAATAAGCTAAAGCGATGTCTTGGCATTGAGGGCGAGCCGTTAGAAGCTGTTGAAGCCTATCACAAAGCTAAAATAAGTTAAGGAGAGGCCCTGTTTTGGGGGCTAGCCATTAGAAGTAGTTGAAGCCTATCATAAGACTAAAATAAGCTAAGACAAGGTCCTAGCATTGAGAATGAATCGTTAGAAGCTGTTAAAGCCTATCATAAGGTTGAAATAAGCTAAAGTGAGGCCCTGGCATTGTAGGCGAGCCGTTATAAGCTGTTGAAGCCTATTACAAGGTTGAAATAAGCTAAGAAAAGGCACTGCATTAAAGATGAGATGTTAGAATTTTTTGAAGCCTGTAACAGGGCTAAAATAAGCTAAGGCCCTTCCTAGCTTTGAGGGCAAGCCGTTACAAGCTGTTGAAGCCCATCGTAAGGCTAAAATAATCGAAGGTATGGCCATGGCATTTGAATGCTTGTAGTAGGGGTTCCACTACGATATGACATTGATGAGGTGTCAATGTTCTAAAGAGTGTAAAGCGTAGCTAGACGTGGAGGCGAAGCTTCAAGCTTTGCACGTTTAAGCGAGCCTATGAGAGGTTTAGGCATAAAAAACGTTTTCTTATTTTTAAAATTATTTAAGATTTTTAACGACTTAATCATTAATAATTAACATAATACATACCAAACGTCTAAAATTATAAGATACTATATCTACTTAATAATTCGTATCATTAGTCAATTATATAATTTTCACGTTTTTGAGATGCAATTATTAGAATAATTTTCATAGTTTCAATTTCAACTAGAGAAATCCTACTAAATAAATTTATAGGAACTTCATACATGCTTTTGGTGTTTACAATAAATTAATGGGTCTCAAGATTATAATTGTATAATGTAGATAGCACTATGGCTTAAATCTTATTTAACTATTTAGATAAAGTCATTTTTATCTTTTGTACAGATAAAATCATTTAAAAAACTTGAAATTAAAGTCAAATGAGTTTTATTTTTCAAAAAAAAAAGAAGCTAAAGTCAAATCAAAGACTTTTAAAAAATTAAAAAACTAACAAAGAGCTTAAGGAAGACGAAAGAGATGAAGGAAAAAAATTCAACCATTTAGGAATTAGAAAAAAAAGCGTCTAGGCGCGAAGCAAGGTGTTTTGCCCTAGATTCGAGCTTAGGCACCATCTAGATGAGCTTTTTTAGAACACTATGGGTTGCATGCACAATAATTTGAACCGTCGCGCCTTCCCAAAGAAAGATAGGCATGCATTTCTCATGCATTAAAGGCACGTGTTCCATGCATTAAATGCGCCATTGATCTTTTGTAGTAACTGTTCGAGCTGACATACCTAAAAGGTGCGTGTGGTACACGATCAAATCTGGAGCCTTAATTCAAAACTAAATGTGCGCCTTTTGGGATTCAACAATTCGGATTAGGATTTAATGTCAAACAATCCCAATCTAAAGTATGATTATTGAATGGCCAGGGTTCGATCTATTTGCCTATATAAGGACACCCTTTTCCATTTCATAAGCTTTTACATTGCAAATTCTCAAAAACTCTTCACAAACTCAGCAATTCCTTTGCAACTTTCGGCTATTCCTATTATTTTCTGGTGATTATCCTCATTCGACATATGTAGCGATTATTCATAAGTATCGCTATAGAAACAACTTTCTCTTAGGAGTTTTTTATGGTTTTCCACATTTTTAGACTTTTCTTAGCATTTATGGCCTCAACTTCTAGGAAACTCGACTTTAATAAAACATTATAACTTACTGACATTAGTGCCTTAGCTGTTGAGATGGAGTTGCCTGCTTTGATTCCTACTGAAAAGATCATGGAGGTCATGGGGGGTCATCATAGCGTCCGGATGATGTAGGAAAGACCCATTGACTATACTATTAGGTGGGGGACTTCATTATGGCCGACCTATGTAATGGAGGACGAACTAATCAAATATAAAGAGATTTTTAGAATCCCCGCTACTATAGAGTTGTTCGTACCAACCCTTGAGGAATGAGCCTATTTTCCTAGGCACGTGTAGTTGTAATTAGCGAAGTGATTCTTTGTAGAGGTTTGAGATTGCATCTGCACCCATTCTTTAGGTACGTCCAGGCAATACAACTTTGTCCCCACCCAACTCCTTCCAAATGCTCAAAGCTAGTTACTAAGGGCCTTTCTTTTGTGGAAAATGGCCAATGGGGACGAAGACATGCCTTATCACGTATTTTAAACCCTATTTTAGCCTCAAAATTATGCTATGGGTGAGGACTATAAGTGGTTTCATTGTATTAACACCGAGCTCGCATTCACCTTTCGTTTGGGACACTTCTTCTTCAATTAAGAATTGGAAATCTTCCTAGTTCTGGATTAGGGGTTGATGGCAGACAGTAAAGGTCGCTGGTGCCAAAAATTACTGTTCCATACTAAGAGTACAGTGAGTTCTACTTTACTAGTACATACGTACTTTCATATTATCCCTTTTGCTAACTTCGTTTGTGTGCAGCTACAGTTAACCGATTCAATCTCGAACTAGAAGAGTGTACAGTGGTCAGACTCATCTACAGCCTTCCTATCGAGTAGAGGTAGTACATTAATGTTTTTTCGAACCGCAACCTCTCTATCAACAAAAGAAGTCTTCAAAAGGTGTAGCCTATCGCATTTTGGCTTCGTTAATGCTATACATATTTTTCTTATTAATGCCTTTAATACAATTGCAAATTAGCACAAGAGGAAGGTGTATGCCAAGACGGACCTATTTGCCCTACAGTGTCTAGGCGAGGTAAAGAAGAATAAACCCCTGAGTACTAGCACTGCGGATTACAAGTTTCGAAGAGATGTTCTAGGCTGCATCTCTCATGAGAAGATAAAGGAGAAAATGAAGAAGCTCTTATGGAGAAGCCCACGAAGAAAAGGCGGTTATTTCCAAAAATACCGACCTACCTCTTCCTCCAACGGGGCAATTCACAATTGAGCAATTTAGGAAGAGGCCCTTGGCAGTGGAGCCACTACTGCTATTCAAATAATGGACCTAGAAGAGATCAAGGAGCAATAAGAGAGCCTCATGGAGAACCAAAAAGACAAGGAGCAGGCTAAGGAAGTAGTCCTCGAGGGGAAAAGCTTGGAGCTTCTTGGGGGGTCTAGTAGATGAACTGGACCCTTCATGTTTTGAAATGATTCCTGTTGAAATCTAACTGGCTTCATTACTCCAAGTAATGGACTAAAAAGTACTCCAATTATATGGAGACCTGCAACTCGGTAGATATGATAGAGGTGGGCCTTGCTCTTCAAGCTCACTCAATGGGCTTCTTCTTAAGTTCCCAAATGGAGCTGAGGTGCTTTCAAACCTCCAATCAAGAAAACTTACAAAGGGAGGATGTGGCGACAAGGAGGTTAAAAGTTGCTAGTTGAGGCCTCCAAAGTAAATGAAGTGATTAAAGGGGCCGAGTTAAAGCTCGCAAAGGCAAAGTCTAGGATGACCTTCCTTAACACCGAAAATGAGGAATTTGAGAATGAAGTGCACCTCTCTAAATCTGAAGTCCACCTTACAAATCGTGTTTAAAAATTTGATAACCTCCAAAGGATCGCCTCATCTTCTTTGAAGGTAGCCAACAAGGAAAAGATAGAGCGGAGATCCTAAGTTGAGGTTTTGAGGTTCCTAGTCTGAAGCAACAAGTGGCTGAAGTGAGGCATGTTGCAATCCATGAGTACAAGGCACACTTCCATGAAATAGAGTAGACGGCCTTGGTGCTCACTAAAGGAGGGGTATATGAAGAGATATTGGAGAGGCTTGAAGCTACAAATCTTGAAGTGGACCTTATGGCCCTGAAGGAGAAGTTTTTTCCAGAAATCCTTGCCACTCTTGCCTAAGAGGCGGACTCCGTCAAAGAGCTTGAAGAAAAAGACGAAGAAACGAAACCAGATACTAAGGGATGGGCTCTTCCTTTTTCACTTTTAAATGTAAAAACGAGGCACATCGTCTCTCTTATAAAGTCATTTTAAGAATGAAGTTTTGTTTTGATCAACTTTGTTGTTTTCTTTTCGCATATTTATACAAGTGTTCAATAATCCATGGATCATGCTATGACTTTTCATCTAGGTTTTCAATCATGTAAGTCCCGGGGCATAATTCTTCCAAGATGTAATAGGGACCGTCCAAGTTAGGGCCAAAGGTTCTCACACCTGGTTCCTTCAAGGAGACCAGTACCCTTTTTGATATGAGATCACCTCATCAAAATGACTTCATCTTCTTCACTTTAGCGTTGTCGTAGTGGGTCTTTTTCTCTGCTAGAGGCGAGCTTAATCTGTGAGTCATCTCTCTTCTCACCAAAGAAGTCGAGCTTACTCTTTCTCAAAACATCATTTAATATTTCATTAAAGTGCAAATGATGAAGTAAAAGAAAACCTACCTCTACTAGGCTCATTGCTTCGGCTTCATAGGCCACAAAAATCTAGTGGTAGTTCTATTGTATGTTCGGATAGCACATAATACCTGGGGAAGCTTATCAACTAAGGACACTTTTGAAGTGTCAAGCTTCATTTTAAAGTATACTTGATTGGCTTATTGAGCCCCTCCACTTAGCCATTTGCCTAGGATGATGAGGCTTTAAGAAATATTTCTTGATGCCCAGCTCATCGCATTGGTCGTTGACCCTCTTGTTATCCTTCATTATTTGATACAATCAAATGGAAAATTCCAAACCGACAGATGGTATTTTTTCAAATGAATTTAGATGTGTTGGCTTCAATTATTTTAGCTAGTGGTTCGACCTTGACCTATTTAATGAAATAGTCAATGATGATAATCGCATGACGACACTGCTTCTCTCTTTAGGCAGGGGCCAAATAAGATCAATTCACTACTTGGTGAAGGGCCATGAGCTAAATACTACAATGAGTTCCTGAGTGCATTGTCTCTGAATGTTGGAGAAGTGATGATATTTATCACACTTCCGCATAAAATCTATTGCATCTTTTTTCAAAGTGGGCTAGTAGTACCCTTGCCTGAGGAATTTTCATGCCAATACAGGCCTCCTAGAGTGGTTGTTGCACACTTCTTCATGGATTTCTCTTAGTATATAGTTCACGTCTCCACTCCACCTCTAGTACACCATAACAGGGACGGGAAATACCCTCTCTTGTAGAGCAGGTCGTCCTGCAAGATGAAGTGGGTAGCCCTCCTCCATAGTTTATGTGCCTCTTTTTTGTTATCTGGCAGAGCTTAGTCTTTGAGGTAGGCGATGATGGGTTGCATCTGGGGGTACTTTCGATCCACATCAATTCTTCTTTCTTTGATGAAGACAAGCTAGATATATGCTCGATGGGTACCATTTTGAGTAGTTCAGAATCTTTGCTATTGTCCAATTTGGATAAGGCATCGTCAATAGTATTTTCTAATCGCGAGATCTGTATCAACTTGAATTTTTCAAATGATGGAATGAGGTCCATTATGAGATTGAGGTATGCAGCCATACCCTTATCCCTTGTAGTAAAATTGTTGACTTAGCTCACCATCAATTGAGAATCACTACTTATACATAGCCTTTTAACTTGCATTTCCTTGGCTAATCCAAGGATAGCTAGGAGAGCTTCATATTCAACAATATTATTGGAGTCCTTGAAATCGAACATTGCTGTACAATTGATTTTGTGGCCTTCAGGTCTCACTAAGACCACTCTTGCTTGAGCACTCGTTTCTCTAGAAAAACCATCCACAAAACGGTTCCATGTAGGAGGCTCGATGAGCTCCATTGTCTCATTTATTTCAAGGGCATTAGCAAATTCAACTATAAAATCTACTAGGGCTTGACCTTTGATTAAAATTTTGTCTTTAAATACAGGATTGAACTCAATGAGTTCTACAACCCATTTCGTTAACCTTCTAGAAGCTTAGGTCTTTGAAGCACCTGCTTAAGGGGGTAGTTTGTGAATACATGTATAATGTGGGCTTGTAAATATACCCTTAACTTTTTTGATGCAATCACGAGGTAGAGAGCCAATTTTTGGGTTGCAGGTCTTCACTTGCAATAAAGCTTTACTCACATGATAAATAGGCAATTGGTGGCTACCCTCTTTCTGACAAGGACTGAATCGATGGCTTTTCCTGATACAACTAAATAAATTATGAGAGATTTATCAGTATTTGGCTTGGAGAGGAGGGGGCATATCCTACATTGGAAGGCCTATTCGTACTCCTCATTCCACTAAAACTTCTTCCCTTCTTTGAGAACTTTGAAGAAGGGAAGGCACCTATCTGTGGCCTTTGAGACAAAGCGGCTGAGAACCGATATGTGTCCAATGAGGCTTTGAACTTCCTTAGGCTTCTGTAGGGATTTCATGTCCATCAAAGCTTTGATTTTTTTGGGGTTGGCTTATATTCCTCTTTGATTGTTCATGTAACCTAAAAAAAAATTCGGAGACGACACCAAATGTGTACTTGAGGGGGTTCAATCTCATTCTATAGGTTCGTAAAACCTGGAAAGTTTTGTCAAGGTTTTTGACACGATTTTTATTCTTTAGTTTCTTAACCAGTATATCATCAACATATACCTTCATAGTTTTGCCAATTAGGTAGGCAAACATCTTGTTGATAAGCCTCTAATGAGTGGCTCGAGCATTCTTCAGCCCAAATGATGTAACGTCCCAAAATTTATTGACTTGAATTTTAAGGTGTTACTGATATCATTTCATAATCATACTTGAAGAAGAAATATTAAATTGAAATTTTAAAACATCAATTTATTTGAACCTTCATATACTGAATTAAATAAATATAGAGTCATGAAATTGAAAACATTTAATAGAAATAAAGAAAAACACAAAATATCATAACAAAATTTATTGTTTAATGTTTTCCTAACTAGCACCAGATAGGAGATCTACTGGGGATAAGTGGCTTCTCTGATAAAACCGTTGGCTATGAACTTTTCAACCTCTTCCTTCAAGTTCTCATATCTTTCTTTGTTGAGGGCTCTCTTCTTTTGTCTATGCGGGGCAAATATAGGATCGATCTTAAGGTGATGGCAACTAACCTTTGGGTTGATGCCTACCATATCCTCATGCTTCCATGCAAATAAGTCTAAATTCTTGCAAAGAAATCGTTTGAGCTTCTTCTTAATCTTGACAATTAGATCTTTGTCCATTTGTAGTACTTTGTTGGGATCCTGTGGGTCTAGAAACCTTTCCAATTCTCCTATCGGTACCATTTGAGAGTCAGACTCCATAATCCTAAGGTCCAATTCATCACGGAGGCCCCCTTTTTTCACGGGTCATCCCTTGTTCAGGGACTTTTCATTTATGATGAAATGTCCTTTTTTGAAAGGTACTACTTCCTCCTTCAGGGACATTTATCATCATTACCCTTTATTCAAGGGGTCATCCATTCTCCAAGGCTTCTATCATGTCCATATCTTCCCTTTATTTAGTGGTATGCCCTTCTTTAGGGGCATCGAGCATTGTAGTGTCGAATAGGACAATGTTCACACCATGGGGTTCGATCTTTTGTAGAAAGTTTAGGTAACACTCTCTAGCCCCCAATGATAATGCCATGTTCAGTGTGGAACTTCATGATCATGTGATGGATGGATGTAACAGCCTAAAGTTCTTTTCAGGGTAGGTCTTCCTAGTACTCCGTGATAGGTGGACCGATTATCGACTATAAGGAACTCCATGAAATGGTGAACCACTAACAGAGGTATGCCCATCTCCACCGCCAAAGTTATCTTACCCATGGGGATGATACTATCTCCTCTGAACCTATATACTGGTGATGTCATAGGGATGATCTCATGATCTATAGTCATTTTTTCGAATGTGGCTCCAAATAAGATGTTGACTAGCTTCCATTATCCACTAACATGCGCTTAAATCCATTGCAATCCACTACGGCCCTTACTACCAAGGTAACTTAGTAGGGGTAAATGCAGAACAACTGTGTCTTCTTGGATGAAGATGATGGGAAGAGCATTTCTAGAATCTCTAGGATGGTTGTTGACTATGAGGCTTATCATTAGAGGGTCTTTCACGTCTATTATAATGTCTTTGGGAATTTCTTATTTCACCTCCAACATATAGGCCTCCAAAGATGGTGTTTAACTCCCGTATAGGCTCATATAGGCCTCATCCCTTGCAGGTCTACACAGGGACGTATCCCTTCTTGGGATGTAATCACTTCTGGAGTGGTATGGTAAGGAGGGGCAATCCTTAGTATTATGTTGGGAATTTTGGTGATAAGAATAGGGCTACTGGCGTGATATTTTCATAGGACAAAGCTGGTATGGTATTTAGTGTGACAGATACGAGGGCTTGGCCACATGTTTGTGCCACTGCATGCCCAGCTGGTTCCATTAGTGATCTACCAAGTGAGAAGTGAGGTCTCTTTTCCTTTGCCTTTGTGTAGGTGGGAGTCTCATGGCTGCCCTATTGCATTGATCAATCAATTCTTCATTGACAATGTTGTGGCTTATTATTTCTAATAGTTGATCATAGGTAGATAGGTTGACAATCAGCACATCTTTTCAAAAGAAAGCATTCATGTTGAGTCCTCTTCTTAGGGCCATTAGTACTTCTTTATTAGAGACTTGTACACAATAAGTCATTCTAGCAGTAAAGTGTGATAATAAGATTTTCAGTGTCTCATTGGGTTGTTGCCTCTTATCCTGGAGGTGTAGATGGGAGTTTATCCATCTTTACTGGCTACATATCACTTCAGGAATGCCTTTTTAAGATCTGGCCAACTTCTGATACTTTCATCTGCTCTACTCAGGGTTAAGTAGAAGGCTCTATATTTCACTACGACGAGGCTTCTCTTAGACTCATACGAGTCTTATAGTTGTTGAAGAGCTTCGCAAGGTTACCATTTCAATCATTTTTATGGATCCTTGGAGGTAAAAAGTGGTTGGGTATCGAGGCATCTCTTAAGGGCTGGGAGAATAGTAAATTGTCATCATCATCTAGGTCACATGACATTTGGGGTCCATCTGAATCATCATCCTCCTCAACTTGATAATGAAGAGGCGATTAGGATGGGCTTGTTTGGTTTCTATCATTTTGTACACCTCTCATCTCTCTAGATAGAAAGGCCTTGAATTTGGCCTTACATATACTTATGCAGCCTATACACATGAGGGGCATAAGATCTATTTTTATGTTCCGGAGGTGGTTGAGGTGACCTATTCCTAGGTCTTTGTGAAGAGATAATCCAATCAAATACATTGGCTGATCATTGAGGCCTTTGTTCATATTTAGGAGAAAAACTGAACTGGGTTTCCCTGGGTATAGTTTGTTGAAGTATCTATACTCACCTTTCTTTCCATGGGGTTTCTATCCCTAAAGATGCAATGGGAAGATGCATTGACTTTTCACTTCATCTTTCCTTTGAGGAAAATTGTCCTCTTGGAGTATAGGTGGGGGTGCCCACAGCCAGCTTGATTCTGCATGGGCTTCAAGAGTTTTTGCATGATAGCATTTTTTTTAGTAATTTTCCTCATGTTTGTAGGCATAGCGGCTACCTCCTTGGTGAGTTGAGTAGCAATTCTTGATCCACCTTGCCTATGATGGTGATGGGGTCGATGACAATGTGTAGTCCTTCTATGGGCCCTTTTTTAGGGGGCATCTTCTTCAATTAAGTTCATGATGAATAGAAGCCTCTTTTCTTCAAAGAGGGTTCATCCAAGGTAGATTTAAACATAAAATACAAGGGAAATATTCCAAGTAGTTATGCTTAGAGAAAAAAAATTTCTTTAATTCTAGGCTTCCATTTGTTCTTCCTCAAGGAATAAAGCCTTTTCTCAAGTGGTAGCCTACACTTTTCTAGTATCTTTTTCCACAAGGGTTTTTGTGGTTAAAGTATGGTTTTCCACAAATGGAGATAATCTATTGACCTCACTTTTTGAAGGGGTGACGTTGCCAACAGATCCTAGCTCTTCGAACATCCACATAAGCTTTGGTCTTGCATACTAGGACAAATCGTTAGAGCATACAAGCAAACTCCAACGATGGAGGAGGCAATCATAGGCACTTCGAGGTTAAGTCAATATGATGGAATATATAATTTGGTGTGTGTGAGCCTATGACACATTTTTATCAAAGTAAAAGGGGTTCAAAGCTAGGGGTAATATAGAGAACATGATAAGAGTGAAGTAGTTGTATGGATTGAGAGTATAAACTTGTATTACCTTTCAATGGAACTAAACTTGAGCTTTTATAGTAGGAGATGTGGAATGTGAGCCATTGAATGAATATACACGTGGCATCATCCTTGCGACGAGACTATCCACAAATGTCAATCAATCATTCTAAGGCCATGTTACATTAAGTGTTGTGGTGGTGTTGTAGGCCTAACCTAATATGTAAAATTAGATTTGACTTATTTGATTTAGTGGAGCCGTCCATATAATGAGTTGTCAAATTATCCACTTGCAACAAGATCTTGTGTGAAGATTCTCTCTTGAGGCGCCTTTACCGATTCACCTTAATTGAAGTGGTTGGCTATTGGCAATAGGTTTGATCTGTCATATGGGTTAGGCCACTCGGTGGTTCGGTCAGAATTGTCGTGTCATCACAATGACGTGAAGTGTAGGCCCGTACCTTTCTGTAGCATGTCATGCCATGTGGCTCTAATTGGAGCCTCGTTGACGAGACGTAATAGTACCTAAATTAGTATGTTCATTGGCTATGGTTTTTATTTTCAAAAGAAAGTTGGCAACAGGCTGAGTGTCTCAGGACAACTGAGATAACTTGTGTTTAGATTAATGTTGTAGGATTAGGAATGTTTGTCGAGAATATAATTGAGACAGGTTTACACGTCATAAGACAATAGAAAAGATGAGGAGAATATAGCGTCAATAAGCTTGGTAAGAATAGTGTATAATGCAACTAATCATGCGTACCAAAAAGTCGTAATCGGAGTTAGGTGATTTAAATACATCAACAAATATGGTTTTGGATGAACACAGAGTTTTACCATTAAGATAGCCAACGAGGTTTAGACCATAGAACGAATGCATAAATTGAACATTCCATGAAAAATAGTTTTAGTGGTGAGACGAGAAGAGAGTTGTGTGGCTGTATTAAGTTGAGAAAGAGTTGACTCTTGATTGGCAAGAGTTAAGAGAGTGGTGGTGGAACTTGCAACAATGTCATTTTCCATAGGAATATGATTCAATGGGGGGGAGAGAGAGAGAGAGAGAGAGAGAGAGAGAAATTTTAGAAAATAGAAGATGAAAATTTATAGGGAACTTTAATGTGGAATACAAGAAAGAGAATTTCAACTTATCATCCATAATCAAAGATGTATAATCTATATATAGATTTCTCAAACACCATTTCACAAAACTTTCAACATTGACTAGAATGTTTTAGATGTGAAGTTACATCAATAGAAATTGAGAATTTTGTTGTTAACTAGCAAAAGAGCCATTTGAGACAAACAGACACCAATGGTTCCTGAGTGTTGGCAAGTTACTTTAATACTTATTTGATCCACCTGATGCCCAATGATCCTTGTTGCATTTTGTATATCGTAACAAGTAATATAGTGGACCTTCGAGTCCGTATTATCGTTCTCACGAGGACTATACTTTAAACCTTAATTAGATTTTTCTAACTCATATTTGACAAAGGAAAGTAAATATTTATGATAAATGTGATTATGATTTCCTAACTACTTTTGACTAATTGAAAATATAAAAAATTGCAAACAATGGATAATTGAAAATTCAATGATAAATGTGATTATGTTTTCCTAACTACTTTTGACTAATTGAAAATATAAAAAATTGCAAACAATGGATAATTGAAAATTCAAATATGTGATGAATATTAAGGCATAACAATTTCGTCTATTGATCACCTTTATTCTTAATTCAAGATTCATAACCTAATATAGTGCTCGATCGAATTCTTCTATTGTATTCAATTTACCCCTTTCGAGTTCTCATTGAGCATATTTTACTAATTCAATTACATATCTCAATGTGAATCAATTTTAGTTAAACAAAATACTAATTCTAAGGATTCATATCATGACTGCAATCATTAGTATAGGTATCTCTACACGTTATACTAATTTATCGAATTTTATTATATGGTCTAAATCTCAAATTCACCTCTCGATTTGTAAGAGACTCACTTACTCATCAAATTATTGATTAGGTAATTTAATGCATTGAACTCATAATAAAACCAACACATAAATAAATAAATCATATAAATCTTGAATAAAAAAAGAAATGATCACAAGTCGACTAAATTGTTTTCTCTAATATAAAAAATAGTTATTCATATTGAAAAATAAAAATACGCAAAAGTGGAAAGATGCCACCAAAAATTGACGAAACGTGAAAATTTCTAGTGTTTGCAATTTCTTTTCTTTTCTTTTTTTCCTTATTCTTTTCTCTCTCTTCTCTTTCTTTCTACCGTTTTTTCTCCTGCTTTCACTCTCTCCCCTTTTCTTCTTATTCTCTCTCTTTCTCATTCTCTCTCATTCTCGTTCTCTCTCTCTCTCTCTCTCTCTTGTCTTCTTTGTCTTATATCTTCAGCGCCACACTTCTTTTTGGTTTTCCTTCCGTGAGTTCATTTTCTTCATAGGTTTTTTTTTATTTCTGCTTCCCCTCTGCCCCCCCTCCCCCCGTTTTTTCTTTGTTTCGTCCATGTGTGTGTGTATATATCATCTCTCCTAGCCGCCAATAAGTTCTAGTCTAATTAGAATTCCAAGTGACAATTGAAGTGCTAGTCTAATTGCAAGTCCAGGCCCATTAACTTTGTGCTTCTCCAAGTCATCCCATCTGTAGAATTAATGCAATTTAGTCCTTCAATTTCTATAGTGTAAACTTTAATCTCCAAAATTGTAGATTTCATTCAATTTCAACATTCTTTCTTTTCCAGTTGCTTTGAACGAGTCCATAACTAATAAATTGTACTTATCAAACACCCCCAAACTTGAATCTTTGTTTGTCCTCAAACAAAATTAAAACCTAACAAGCACACAAAAAAGCAATGCTAATTACCTAATTGATGGCCAGTCAATCAAGTAAATCAATAAAATTTAGCTAGCTAACCCGACTTTTTTTTCTCGAGATTGAAATCATAATATCAAATTTATATACAGTTTCAAAATCACAATACATAAATTATAATCCACTTTTCCAATGTAAAATCGACGTATGTGTGAAGAATTAAGTATAGCATTATGAATTCATAAGTTGTTTCAATTCCCGACGCTTAGTGGTCAAATACATTCTTTCATCACTCGTAAAATTTATACACCCCCAAACTTATTCTTTTCACTCTTTTCCGGTGTGTTAACTAAGGTTAGATTTTTTTTTACTATCCACACCTCTCTAATTTGGCAAAATTTCACCAATTACAGTTCAACATTCAATAAACAAGGATGCTTCATTAAGTTTGATTGCTTCAATCTCTAGGACTTAACTAGGCTAACAATCTCATATTAAAAGTCAAATTTTCTTAAACAGGTATTTGTGACTTTATCAAAGCGTTTGATACGTCTTATGTTTCATGCACCTGCTTTTTCTGTTTTTTTTTTTTTCATTTTTTTGATAATTATTTTTTCTTTATTTGAAGATTCTCTCCCTTAAGCTTTCTAAATGACCCCTATAACAAGCTTTCAACCGATAACTCCCAAGTCAGATGATCTTATGACACCAGATTTTAAATACCCTTGTATGCATAATTGCTCGAGTCATAATGGCTACGAAGAGAGATTTTTCAATAAAATATTTTTTTGTACTTTGATTAGTGCAATGTCCCTCATTTAACACCAATTTAATTAAAACGACCTCTAACTTGAGATTTTCACCCAATTGCATCTTATTGACCTTATACAATCTACATAAAATTTCTAATTTCACATATGGAATCCCTATTTATCTCAACATCTTCCTACAATAGTGAAATCTCCCCAAACTATTCTAAATTTGGTCTAAGAATGTAAAATTTAGTGGTTTTTGGTTTAGTATCTATGGTTCACTACTTCAACCTATCCAATTATGAAATCAACTCATTCCTACACAATGTTTAACTTAATTTATGTGCTCAATATATATTAAATTTTACATGGAAAAATAAAAAAAATCTAAGCATGCAACTGATTCACCATTCATAAATCAGTTAATAATTCAATATATTCGTCATTGTCAGTTAGGCTAACTAACTCACACAAGCACACAAAAGGAAAATATTTTTATTTTTATTTTTTACTAAAACAATAAAAACACATAAAAAATGAAAACTCATATTTTTCACCCCCCAAACTTAAACTAGACATTGTCTTCAATGTTTTTAATCCTAAAACTGCATATAAAGGGGTGGGGAAGAAAATAAAGAAAAGACTCCCCTGATATGGCTTGTAATTCAATGGCTAGCTTTCCTATTGCTAATGTTGGCTCCTTGGTCAATATTTGTTTAAATGTTCTGCGACATCATGTTCCTGAAAAATCAAATAAACCATTAAGATCAAATAATTGAAACAAATGTTATTTAACTCTAACATCTAATAAACCAACTAATATATCGAAGATATAAAGGGAAATGGGGGTATAGGTCACAAATAAACTTAAAATAAACTAAACTATTCTAAAACTCAAAAACAAAATAAATTTAAAAAAATAAAAGATTGGACTGCCTCCCAAGAAGCGCTTCTTTAACATCATTAGCTTGACTTTGTGCCATATTTGATCATGGTGGCTCGAACTAAGTTATGCCATCATTGCACTTTGTGTCATTTATGCGCTCTTTTTTTGCTCTTCATATTTTGATATTTCCATTTTCATCTCTGCCAAGAAGTCCACTACAGTTTGATTGTCTATTCTGACAGCTTCGTTGATCAGGTAGTTCTTCTTCATCAATTCCACAGCAATTCTTGTTGTTGGAAGATTTCTCAAGTGGGGTATAAATATTAAATATCTCTTACTTGTCACCTACCCTCAATATTAGCTCACCCTTCTCCATGTCAATTAAAGTTCGACCAATTGCTAAGAATGGCCGGCCCAATATAATTGGAATGTCTCGATCTTCTGGTATGTCCCGCACAATGAAGTCCACCGAAAATATTGAATTTCTTGCTTTTATGAGCAAATCCTCAACTTTGCCATGTGGCTTTGAAATCATTGTATTAGCTTGTGTAGCTTTATTGATGTTGATTTGACTTCACCCAATTCCAATTTTCTATAAACAGAATATGACATTAGGGGCGTGTTCGATAGAGATTAAAATCGGATTAAAATTGAAAAACTAGTCGTTATTGTTGATTTTTATTAGACGAGTGAGACCCAATAACGGCTATAATTTCAATTTTACTTGAATTTTAAGCTGTACCAAACAGGCTCTAGATTTATACTAGCACCTGTGTCACATATTCCATTAGTAGCACAAGAGTTTCCAATTGAAATAGGTAAAGTAAAACTACCTGGATCTTTCAACTTGGGAGGCAATTTGTTTTACACTCTTGCACTACTTTCCCCCGTTAATGCCACAATTCCAAACTCTGGAAGCTTTCTTTTCTTTGTCAACATCTCTTTCAAAAAATTTGTATAGCTTGGAATTTGTAATATCGCATCAATCAACGGAATATTGATCTGGAGCTTCTTGAGAACATCAAGAAAATTCTTAAATTTTGTATCTTGTTTGTTCTTCTTGAGCCTTTAAGGAAAAGGAATGGGAGGTGCATAAGCCTTGACTAAACTTAGTACCTTGACAGTGGATGCTTATGTACTTTCTTTATTCTCAATTGAGGTGGGTGCAGATTTTTCCTCCACTATAGCTTCATCAATGCCTTCCTGGTCCTCTTTTATTTCTAGTCGTTTCACAGTAATCTCTGGTAATCGTACCCCACTCCTTGTAGTTATAACATAAATGTTTTCCTCCATTGACTTCTTTCGAAGTCTTTGGGGAAATGGAAGTGGAGGTACATATGCTTTAACTTTTACAGGAGCCCTGAGTAGATCATTTTCCACTACTTTTATTGTCATCACTTGTTCTTTAGGATTTGTCATTGTACTGCTTGGCAATGATCCTGGTGGACGTTCTGAAAGTTATTGAGCTATCTGTCTCCAACTTCTTGATTGATGCTTGCTGATTTTGAAAATTAGTATCAATTTGTTGGAATACTTTGTTTGTTATCTACACATATTGATGAAACATCTCTCCCAAACTTGGTTTGTTCTCCTGCTGGGCATTATTTGGAACACTCCCGAGCTGATTATCAAACCATTTGAAGTTCGGGTACTGTCTCCATCTTGGGTTATGAGTTTGTGATTATTGGTTAAAGTTGCAGGAGTAATTTTGAATGAAGTTCACTTGTTCCTTGGGATAGCCTATAGACATACAATTTTCTGTTGAATGGTTAGCTCCATAGTTTTCACATAATGGATCACTCATCACTACATGTGCTCCTCTCCTTTGTGATTTCACCAACAGCTTTACCTACTTTGTCAAAGCTACTATCCACGCTTTCGTAGATGCCATGCTATATTATTCATATACCCCAGATGCTCTTGATGGTACCACTCTTTCTGATGAAAACATTGAATGTGTAGTGACAATTAGCTCAAATAGATCCAATTTTTGTTATACTGATTTTCCAATGATCGATCCACCCGTAGAGGAATCCACCTGAGATTTTGACAGTGGTGAGAGTCCAGAATAGAAGTACTGCACTTGATTACCAATTGTAATTCCATGATTTGGACACTTTCGCATCAGCTCTTTGAATCTATTCAATGCCTTATGATAGCTCTCTCCATCTTTTTGTTGGAAAGTTTGAATTTCAAATTTGATTTTAGCTACTTTCGCCAGTGGGAAGAATTTATTATTGAATTTTTTTGTCAGTTCTTCCTATATAGTAATGCTTCCATGAGGTTCGGCGTCTAACCACTCCAATGCAGAATCTCTCAGTGTATATGAAAATAGTCACAACTTAATAGCGTCTTCATTTGGAAGTTCTGACAATTTTCGAGAAACCTAGAGATATGTGTTTGGATTTTCATGAGGTAATTTGTAGAATTGGAGAGTGTTGCTCATCAAATTGATCCACTTTGCCCTTATCTGAAAAGTATTTACCCAAAAATCTGGATACACAATATTGGAGCGAGAAGGCGCGGTTATTGGCGTTAAGAACATTGAAACTAGCAAGTCTCCTTCGTTTATTTCCCTTCGCTCTTGCTGCTGATCCGGTAGTGCCACTACTCTTGCGGCCACTTGTCCAATTGGCTAAATAGGAATATGAATATTTTGATCGTCGGCCATTTGATGTTGTTTTTGTTTATATTCCTTACGTCTTCGTTTGAAGGTACATTCTGTTTCTGAGTCAAACGATTTAAGATCGTCATATAGAGCATACAATGAACACAATTTTTTTAAAATACAATAAAGTAAAATTTAGCCCCTGTTTGGTACACATTAAAATTTTCATTTTTTTTTTACTCATTTTCAACCACACATTTTTTAGTAAAACAATATTTTCTATCACATCAATAACTTTTCCTTCTTTTTCAACCACACATTCTTCATCAATTTACTATTCCAGAATACATTTTTTCAAAATAGTGTGGCTCAAACACACCCTTAATCAAATAACAGTTAAAAATAAAATAAATTAAGACTAAAAGTAAATAGTTCCCGGAAGCGGCACTAAAAACTTGTTGCGTTTTTTATATCGCAAGTGTACGATATCGTAACAAGTAATATAATGGACCTTTGAGTCCAGATTTTCATTCCCATGAGGACTATACTTTAAACCTTAATTAGATTTTTTTAACTCCTATTTGAGAAAAGAAAGTAAATATTTACGATAAATGTGATTATGTTTTCCTAA
>CAIGRQ010252115.1:0-10937 GCA_903798375.1 Fraxinus sp. D2006-0159 | reverse complement strand
GAAACAAAAGAAAAAAAAAACGTGGGGGACCAAAACGGTCACTGAATTTTTAATTTTTTTTTGGACGAGCCACGAGCCAAATAAATTACACGAGCCACGAGCCGGCTAGTCTACAGTGACGCCACGAGCGGGCTCGGCTCGTCACGCGAGCCACCGCGCTCGGCTCGGGCTCGGGCTCGGGCTCGGGCTCGTTTTTTTTACGAGCCCGAGCGGCTCGTGGGCGTGAACAGTACGAGCCGAGCGGGCGAGCCGACGAGCAGCTGGCTCATTTGCTACCTCTAGTTATGAGATTAACGAATTGGAGAAGATGGAACCAAATGATTTGTGGGATTTAATGGTTCTTTTGAGACGGGAGAATTTGGAAATGTATTGATGATTGGGGATTCTGATGCAGAAGAAGTAGTGGTCTCCCGAGGTGGCTAGTGATGGCAATCGAGCTGAGCGACTCATCGGCTTGTACTGTAGCTACTCACGAGCCGCTCGGACTCGTAAAAAAAGAAATGTTGACGAACAACTTGCTAAGTATTTTCTCATGAATTTCCCATGAGTTTTTCATGGGTATGTGTTTGATTTCTTGATTGTGAAGGAGCCCACCCATTTTCTTTACAAAGAGAGCCTATTTATAGTGTCTTGGCTGAGGTGGTGACCATTGAATCAGAACCACGTGACCTCATCTCCTTTGTTGGGACGTCAATTCATTGTTCATTCATGCAATTAATGCATTGACAAGGGGTCAGCCGCTCTATACAATAAGCTAACACAATGACAAAATTTTATTACAGACGTCACATCAATCACTTCTAAAAGATTTTCAAATCTATCACAAGAGATAGCGTCGGCTTCATGAACTTCGGAAGAGTTAAGAGCTTCGGAGAGATCTTTGAGGTGGTTCTCCAAGTAGAGAGCTTCAGCTCCTTTCTTTATTTTCTTAGGCAGTGGTTCAGCCCAATATTGTAGTGCTTCGTCCTTGAGGCAGTGCCTCAGCAGTAGACCTCGGCCTCAGCATGGACCTCGGCTTTTGAGGCAGTGTCTCAACCTTGCAATGCAATGACCTCGATTTTGTTTGATTTCTTCATATTTTGACCCCATGGACCTTTATTTAACTTTCTTGTTGACTTTCCACATAACATCTTTTCCTTGGGCCTTGAAAACGAGGCATAACAGAATTTAATCAAGATTATTGATTTCTTGACATAAACTTGGTGATGCTATGTTGAATGAATTGATTTGTTCAAGATAAGACTTGATCCATTCAAGATCATGCATTAACTACTTTCTCTTGTGAGAATCATTATAATTGTCATGTAAATTCAAAATTCAAGTAATTAGAACGGAATAATTACTCTTTCTTGAACCGTTTTAACAAACATTTAGAGCATCGTACCTTATAGAGTATTCAAATATCATTAAGCTCGTGTTTGATCTACTTTTTTAAAAAAATATATTTTTCTCTCTTCTTTTTTGTTATATATTTTTTAATAAAATAATATTACAGACAAATTTAAAATTTTTCTCTATATTTTTCATTAATTTATTATTTCAAAATATATTCTACACAAAAAATAGACTCAAACATGCCCTAAATTCAAATCCAAAGGCAAGTTAATCTTTAATGTAAATTAATTAGATGCTCATTAACTAAGAGTATTAAAACGTAAGTTGAAGATATTAATTAATTAAAAGCATTGATTAGTATTAATTATTATTATAACTGAATAGAGGACAGGTGGCAGTGGTGGCCAACTAATAATTCATATGAAAATAAGAATCTTTTAGAATTGTACGATCCAACGTTGATTTAAATGTAGGGACTTGGGATCCCTATCCTCTGACTTACATTAACTTCTGCCCAGGTGTCCATAGGATCATTGGTAGCCCAATTCCCCAAATAAAGCTACCAACCCATCGACCCGTAAAATATTAAAGATTTAAGGTTAAAATCCGTGGTTGAACTGTTCGCAGGTTCACGGGCTTGATTCATTCTGGTTCGTCCCATGAGTAAGTTGGACTCGTTGGGTCACGAGTCATATATCGAGTCGAACTCAATTTTTTCTTTTACAAGTCAAGTGGGTATTGATCGCATAAGCGACGATAATCGCAGTTAATGATGAATAACATTACTCAATTTTTAGATGAATTGGTTTATTTAAGTTGTGAAACAGGCCAAGTTTTGAGGTTGAAACCTATCAATTATTAAGGTCAGTTGATTGCAATAATGGAATTTGGGTCGAAAGAAAATGAATTTTTTGGAAATTGAATTGTCTAAAACTTATTTTATTGAGAATTGTCAATTAAATGTGTTTAATTTGTATAATTTTTCATCTGAAAAATATTGAAATTTTGGATCTTTAAGTATTCGTTTGCCTTTATTTTTCATGAAAATTGTCCATTAAAATGATATAATTTGATACAATTGGGGATAAAATTTACTTTCATTGCCAAAAAGAAATTAAATAAAATACTTAGAAAAACTTTTCCTGAGAAATTTTTTTCTTCAAAAATCAAGAAAATGTGAGCACGTGGGTGAAAGATGGAAAACTAATTTTATGAAATTTTTTGACAATCAAACATGCAAAAAGGTAAAAAATACTATTTAATTTCCATCTTCCATGAAATTGAAAAAGCATAAGACTGGGCGGACAAAAATCTAAAAAAATATTAAAAAATATCTATACGTGAAAAGGATGATTGTTAATGTTTTTCATAGTGAAAATGATCGATAGACACCTTACGTAATATACATATGTCAGTTTGTTATTTGATGCATTAGTGTGATAATTTTTTATTGCCTCAACATTAAATAACAAACAGTCGTATTGATAATCTTTACCATTGAATAACATTATTTTGTCATTTATATATTTATCTAGTTTAATTTAGATGTTATCTTATGTTAAATAATTTTATTAAGTGGGTTACAAGTATTGTACCTTGTAGATTAATCATAGGTGCATAATAATGGTAATTATTGACTTTTTGAATCATTTGAGTATTTGAGTGGGGTTATGTATGTGATTTATAGTTCCTGATCAAATGAAGTTTTTACACGTAAAATTTTTTCGAATCAGAATGGGATAAGACGATTTTAAGATAGATATAAAATATAACAAGTTGGATAAAATAAGAATTAGAATAGATTACAAATGAACTCAAATTGTCCGATGTTGAATCACCGTGTAAATTATTTGAGAAAGAAATTTAGATTCTTGTTATTGTCGCTTCTTGAAATTATTCTCTTAGACCATGGTGAGCAGAGAGATTGTATAATTTCATTTTCATGTTATACATACTAGTTCAATACTGTGTATTAAACAAATTTTCTAAAAACAAGAAGAGTTGTACTACTGTCTTTTGGGGCAAATATCGCAAATCAAAATCAGACAGATCTTTACCCCACTCTTCTTGATAGGGGTCGGGATCGGAATCGGGATGGGGGTGGCAACTCCTTCCGATGAAATTGAATTCTTCGTTGGTTATCAAATTATCTAAGAATTAGTCCCTGTTTGAGTCACATTATTTTTTTCATTCTCATTATTTTACTCATTTTCAACTACATATTCTTCAATAAAATAATATCTTCTATCACATCAATAACTTTTAATTCTTTTTCAATCACATATTTCCAATCACATTAGCAGTAAAAATGCATTCTTCCTCCCAAAATGTGCACCAAACAGGGGCTTAGTCTAAAAAAGTACTGTTGAAGGTCATTAATTAACAACTTAATCACATAATGAAAATCATTAGAGACTACTGTAGATACACATGGTCCTAAAAGGATCCATCCAATGAAAATGGGACACGTGTATATCACAAGAAATGATGAGATTTCTTACTATTTTATCAACATGCATTTTGAGGGAATTGACACCCTAACTATATCCTATTCATCAATTGATTTTAAATTTATTTGATCAGTGATATATATGTGTCGAAGAGGTGACAATATCCACGTATCACGACCTTTGTTTCAAGTATTTAGAAGCGATTTTCGAGATTTTGCAAAATTATTTTACAATTAACGTCCTGCATTACTAGGTATAATATTTGACAATAACAATTAAGATATTAAAAATTGATTTACTAAAGTTTTAAAATATTTCAATCGTTATTTTCCGCTCAGCTCGTCTCCCATGATTAAATTTTTAGGTAGGGATATCAACGAGTCAAGCCGAGCAGAGCCGAAGCTTTTTGGCTGGGGCTTGGCACGAGTAAAAATAGTTCAAACTTTTTTTTGGCTAGAACAGAGTCGAGCAAAAGTTCGGCCAAAAAATTTAGGCTTGACCCGAACTTTCGATTTGGGCCTTAGTGAGCCGAGTCGCCTCGATTTTTTTTTTAATTCGTGACAAATCTAATTTTTTTTTTTAAAAGAATTTGAAATTTGTGCAATTTATACGTATTATAAATAATAATTAAATATTAACATATAAAAAAATTAAATTTTTTTTTTGAAAAAAATGTGACATACAAGTTTTTTTTTAATGCTCACGGGCCGGCCCAGCTAAAGCCGACGCCCCAAAATGGGGTCGGCCCAAGCCTCGGCTCTGTCCCACTGAGTCACGGGCCGGCCCGAGCTGCCTAAGTCAACGAGCCATTTTGCATCCCTATTTCTATTTTCAATTGAAATACTCATTCTTTAGCTGTCTTTCATCCATATTTCATACTTAAATGCTCCTTTTATTAACCTAGTCATGAATCTGGCTGGAGTAAATGTCTCAAATTCATCATGCATCCATCGTCGTCTGTAACTTGATTTTCGCATCTATACAGGTGCCCGGTATAGAATTTTTCTCAAATACCTTTTAAGGTAATTTCAAATCCTACGTAATTCACACTAGTTACCAAATTTCATGAATAGGATCGAAGAAGTAAAGTCACGATTATCAAACCGACTATGATATTTTATCATCACTTATTTGATTTTCAAGTACCTAATGCCAAACAAGATTAATAGTTATTTTTTCTTTTCCTTTCCTATGTATAGGAATTTAACCAACGACTAATATCTGTCTACATACGATGTGATGTGGTGCTAGAAACAAAATCCTACTATTTTAGAAAAGGCACTTTGTAGTTACTATATATGCAATAGTAACCAATGAAATGTTGCTATTAATTTTCCCAATTTTCACTCCTCCATTCCTCCGGTCCTCCAATTTCATACGTTTCTACATCATTTTCTCCCAATATACTATAAAAACGACGTCGTATTAGACTTTGAATTGCATTATTCTTTCTCCTCATTTATAAACCCATATATTTTGATTTTTAAAAAAAAAAAAAACCATAAAATTGTAAAAGGAATACCAAGGAGGTTCGTTTCTATTTTGAAGAATTTGATTTTATCTTCTCTGCAATAGANTGAAAATATCAAACGTTTGACATACATATTGCATGTTTACATGAGTAAGAAATATTTGATTCATTAAATGATAAAGTAAGCATCAAAAAATGAAAATGCATAGCAAAGAATTTGTAAAAGGAGGTTCGCAGCCTCTGTTTCTATTTTGAAGAATTTGATTTTATCTTCTCTGCAATAGAAGACAAATCGAAAATTGGTTTCAAAGTAGAAAAGCAAGATGTAAAACTAAGCAACTGAAGAAAGATTATGAAGCTGTTAAGAGACATTTTGAATAAGTAGAAAATGATGTTCTACAAAATGAAATGCCAATCAACAAAAACACTAATTGTGTGCAGCACGGAGACACGGAGTCTGTGTCTCAGCGCAGTACGGAGCACGAAGACACGAACTATGTGTCTCCATTCAGAGCGGAGCCTGGGTTTCCGCGTGCGCGGAGACTGTACTCCACACAGCTTGAAGGTGCACTCCGCGCGTACTTCGCGGAGTGCGACTCCACGCTGCATTTTGCTACCAAAAAATACTTATATATTTTTGAAGTTACCGATTTATTTCTTATTTCTTTTGCCAAAAATGAATATTTCATTAAAAACACTTCATTCCATATATACACGAAATCAGAATTCCTTTCGGGAGCATTGCGCTCGAGCCCCTACGAGGGGCGCTGCTCCCTCGAGCCCCGCGACTTGATCTGTTAGGTGGATCCCCGTCGAGGGCGTTGCCCCCAAACCCCCACGTGGGACGTTGCCCCCCTCGACCCTCGCGACCTGATTGGACATGTCGATCTCCGCCTTTCGAGGCATTGCCCTTGAGCTCCCATTGCCCCTCGGCCTAGACATGTCGAATCCAGTTTCGAAGCGACGTACCATTTGCATAACAACAATAAATAAATAAATTTTGGTTTTTTTTTAATTTTTGATACTTCATCTGCACTCGATCCATCTCTCTCTCACGCATACATACGAACACAGTTAGTATTTTCATTGATTAACATTTCATTAGGTTTAAATGTTTAAAAAATATTGAGTTTTTTGACCCACTTTAAACATTTGTTTATTTATTTACTTTCTTCGGAGAAAAAGAGAAGAAAACTAAATTCAGGAATCGTTCAAACATAAAACAACGTCTGCATAACTTCAATTAATGAATATATACAAGTATTACATCTTGCCTTTCTGCTTTGGAACAAATTTTCAATTTGTATTCCATTATAGAGAAGATAAAATCAAATTCTTCAAAATAGAAATAGAGGTTGCGAACCTCCTTTTACAACTTCTTTACTATATATTTTCATTTTTCGATGCATGCATTATTATTTAATGAATTAAATATTTCTTACTCATGTAAATCTGCAATCTTTATATATATATCAAACGTTCGATATTTTCAATTTTATTTTTGGTGAGTTTCTCTGTGCAGTAATATCAACTTTTGAAATAATCACTTTGTAGCATTATCAAGACAATAATATTCTCTCAAAACTTTGAATAATCCAATCAATCTTAAACAATTTTTTTTTTCTTTTTGAATATCTACAATTTCCACACTAATAAAAACACAAACAACTATAAAATTCGTACGTTAACGCACGTGTCAACGACTAGTAAATAACATAAAATTCACTTAGTCCAGCGAAGATGAGTATGAACTCCTACCAGTTTATCAACAAAAGTTGAAAAACTAAAGTCATAGGGACCGAAAACTCGACTTTGACAACTACTATTACTCTCCTAGTCATTATCTAACGTTCTGATTGCTTAATGCCGTGTTAACTTTGATAGTTAATCTTCGCAATTAGCAAAATTCAATCAATGTTTATCCAAATTTTTGGTTGAACTGTCAATTTAAGTTCTTGTAATATTGAATAATCTCTCTATGGTCAAATTTACCTTGCAAAAGCAAACAAAATAAGAAAACAGACAGACGATTAAATAGGCAACCTTAATTTTCAACACTTTACTTCACTCGATGAAGATCCGATTACTCATTTTCACCAAAGATGTGACCCGTGCAAAATTTTTAAAAGTTGATGATGACGAGATTTAAACTCGAGACATTTGTATGCTCTAATACCACGTTAAAAATCATCTAAAAATATGAACAGAAAAATAGACAACACGATCTATTTATTTACCTATATTTTTCAACTTTACCAAAACATATCCATAATTATAGAATGGTACCATCCCACCCTACTCAAAAGATAAATATTAAACCTTGAAAATATGCCCCTGTTTGAAATTCATTTTGAGTAGAAAAGAATTTTTGGAATAGTGATTGATGTAAGAATGTGTGGTGAAAAAGTGATGAATTTTTTTTGATTTGTGTGTAATATTATTTTATTAGAAGAATGTGTGGTTAAAATGAAAAATGAGAATGAGGATGAGAAATTAATGGATGTCAAACGGGGGCTATATCAAAACGAAACTTCAGGGTTAAACCACCAATTTTGTTTACCAATTGACTAGTTTCATTTTCGATTAAATCGACTCATCGTATACCAAAATATAAACCTAATTAAATGGCTCATTCGACCAATCCCGTTCTGATTCCACTACACCCACCAAGCCCAAAAGAACTAGGATTAAACTATTTGCATATACAAAGTATACATCTTGAATGACACAACTTTATGTGTCAGAAATCGATAGTTCATCAAAAAATGTAGTGCCAACATCAACGTGTAAATCAATATATCAACCTTTATGTACGTGTATTTGGGTGGAAATAACGAATGAATCTTGTCCAAAGGGTACATGCATTTCACTCCAATTTCAACCGCTGTCACTTAGATTCAATTTCACTGTTCCACTATGTAAATACATCAAATCAATTGCATTAAAGTGCCATTAATGACTGTAAAAATAACCAAGTAAAAACTGTAAATTGCGCTAAACGACAAAACAGAGTGCACAAAAAAATTTAAAAATTGTATTTATTTATTTTTTATTTTTTGCAGCAATTGATAGCTATACAAGGGTACGTGGCTTTTAAGAAGCACTACATGTTATATAGATGTGGCCATTCCCACCCGACTTCACTGTTGAATGGGTCCCACAAGAGGAAATTTCGTTAGTGTCATTCAATTTGTATGTTTATTTTATATTGACCACTCAACTTTATTTTGTTTTAGTCTTATTTGTAAGTTTATTTATTTTTAATTTAGTATTTCGTCCATAAGACTATAAGGGTGCGTTTGATTGCAAGTGAGTATGGAAAGAAATTAAATATTGGCTAGAACTTATTTGCATGAAAATTATTAATTAAATGTGTTCGATTGATTTAATTTTCAACCTAGAAAATTAACCTAGAAAATATTATACTTGTCTGTTTTTGATTGGTGTGTAGATGAGAGATAGTGAATTACTTGAAAAATAAAAAATACACTTTCCTAAAGAATAATATTTTTCGAAGAAAAAATTGTTCACCAAACAATACAAAAGTAAAAAAATTAGTTGGGAAAACACATTTTTTATAAAAAATATTGGCAATTAAACGCACTTTGTTGTCAAAACTCATGGAATTAGTACCCGACCAACAAAATTCATAAGCCAAATTGTACTTTTGTTGCAATTTTACTCTTCTGCCTAAAATCATATTCAAAAATGACAAAATCAAAATCTGATCGATAGAGTTGTGACTTCATTTATACTTTTAGCAACACGATATTTTGAGTGCTAAGAAATACAATATCACTTTTTTTGTGGGTGACATGTATTAAATAATGAACCTATTTTGTTAGTTAGACTGATCAAGTCACAAATTCTATCCATAAGATTATGATTGTGTTTAGTTTTGACAACAGTTATCACTTTTAATAGTCATGTTAGAATAAATTAAAGTTTGATGATCAATATGAAACAAACTTATAAGTTGGATAACCTCTAGCAAAATTCCCCCCCTCTCCCCACCACCTCACTCAACAAACCCCATGTACCACATTCACAGCTATCCCTTCTTCAGTCCTCTATATTTATCTTTCTCCTCTTTTCATCACCCAAATCTCCTCCTCCTTCCTCCACCGCCTCCGCCATCCGCCGCCTTACAGCCACTGCCAGCGAGATGGTGGGACTGAGTGTAATACTAGAAACCCAAGAAAATGTTTCCAAAAAACCTCCAGAAGTTCTTAGCAAAGGAAAAATTATAAAACCACTTAATTCTTCGCCAATTACTCCTACATCTCCTTGTGTTTTTTCAAGAAGAAAAACTGTGTCAAATTCTGATTTTCTTGACCATTGTTTTCTCTGCAAACAGAAACTCTTGCCTAGCAAAGACATCTACATGTATAAGTAAGTAAACTTTTAATTTATAAGTTATTAATCTCAAAAACCTACTTATAAGTCACATGCTAAAGAAAACGCATGTTTGATTATAAGTCATTTGAACTTTTTTCCATCACTGTTTGATGCAGAGGGGACATAGCTTTTTGTAGTGTGGAGTGCAGGTGGAGGCAAATATTCATGGATGAAGAAGAAACTTTAAAGAATAATAGAAGAGACAACTGCTCATTAGATGCTATAAAACTCCGCCTGCCTTCGTCATCCTCCTCGTCATCATCTTCTTCTTCGGCTACGAATCGAAGTGGCAAAGGGCCTAGAAATGGAGCAGATGCCATTGCATATTGAAGTTATTTTTCCATTTTTGCCCTTGCTACATTTCGGTTATGACTATGATATCATACTTTTTGGGTTTGGATTTTTGCTCCCTATAATGAAGCCGAAGACGTTTTGTTGTGTATTTGAGGATTTGGATTCCCAGTAGCAAGAATCCATTGTTTTTGGACCCTAAAATACAGGCGGACAAAATGGGGAATCTAGGATTTTCTCTAGGGTTTTTTTGGGTAACTAATAATGTTATTTGATATGTCTGATTTTGAAAGTTTGAAACAATGACAGTTTGTTTGGTTATTTGTATGACGAAGAATATGGTTAGTATTCTAATATCGTTTGCATTTTAATGATAATATGTCTAAATTATATAATTTGGTGATTCTAAATTATTAGTCATTGAAGACTCGGGCGGATTTTGCAAGGATTTTGAAAAGTTAAAAATGGTTTACGAGGTTAAGAAGTTGCTTCGCAAGTATTCGAATAAATTTTTTGAACTTTTTTGTTTAGACGGAAAAGCTTTTAGGAAAAATTAACTTCTAGAAGCAAGAGAAGTGAAAAAACAGAAGTCCGGTCGAATTTGGCCAACATGGTTTGGTTAGTTTTCGAATTATGCAAACCCTTCATGTCGCACCTAGCCTCGTATTCATAGTAGAAACAACCATGTCTATGCGAGTGCGACTATACCTATGCAACATCAGTCAAAGCCATATCTCAACCGTGAGTTATCATCTCCTTTAATTTTTGAAACCACCATGTTGCAATTGCAATTTACTTTGATAAGAGCTCAGCTCCACGGCTGCCAAACATCGGTAGCCAAGATCATACTTGATGCCGATGCCACTGGCCCACTGGGGCTCCTCAGGTGACAACAAGTTGGATTGCACCGGAGATGGACTCACTTATTAGTGATGCTTCAAACCCCTAGGGAGAATAGTGATGGCAACGGGGCGGGGCAGCCTCACCCCGCC
>CAIGRQ010252054.1:0-13463 GCA_903798375.1 Fraxinus sp. D2006-0159 | reverse complement strand
GTCAAAAAGTGGAAGTACTTCCATGGAAAATTCCGCCAAATCAAACGGACCCTTATTGTACAACTAGGAAGTTTCAGAGCTAGGGGCCGCTTACGTTGGAATGGAATGGATTGTTCTATAACTATGAAGATAACTAATCTTTTTGGACTAAAGAGTATGTTATGAATTGGATAAAATTGGAAAACCATTAGGTTGACAGATTGCAGCCTCCAGCTAGCTGGGGATAATAGTGATGGTCAAATTCTTAGTTGCATGTTTGTTAAAAAATCACTTTTATATCCATTCTATTTTCATATTATATCCTGCTGATCAATAGACTTGGCCAATAACAGTAGTGGTTCTGATGTATGATTACCTTTGATTCACAGATGGGCGTCAGAATTTTTGCTCATTGGCAACTGGTACCATTGAAGAGAGAAAAACATGGCTTTATCAATCGAAGAAGTTGATCTCTGTTTGCTTGTTCATTTTAGCAAATTTTGATTACTCCAAACGAGGGGATCAAGATGTTGTTCTTACTTCATTAGCAATGCGTTTAGCAGTTGTCTTGACTGATCCGAAAGGTTGGAAAAGCATTACTGATGACAATCGCGAGGATACTAATCCAACAGTAAGAAAACTAATACAATTTATGGGTAGTACAAGAAGTGGGTTGTACAATTGCATTAGGAAATTCATTTATAAATTGGAAGCTCCCTTTTCTTCTCAAGGGGTCTCATCTTGCCAGACCGATGATAGATTCTTGATAGTAGCTAGTGCAGTCACTTTACTTTTACGGCCATTCCACGTTGCAGAAATGGATGTAAATGATGATGGCATGTTGGAGTGTGCTGTCAAACAGTACTGGGTGGCACTACTTACTATACCATGGCTTGCTCAACGTTTACCCGCAATACTTGTACCTGCTCTGAAACACAAGTCCGTATTATCACCTTGCTTCAGGATGCTCCTGGTATGGCTTGCTGAATGGATGAAACTCCTCTATTTGTGCAAATTTTATTTTATTTTATTTTTTGTCAAAAAAATGAATTTCTTTGCTAAAATAGCCATTTTTCTTAGCTTTATTAACTCTGAGTCCGTCAATTAGTTGTCAATGAGATTTTCTTTTGAGGTAACCTTTTAGCTGTTCTAGATGTTAAATATCAGGGGCTGATCAAACTATGGCAGGTGATGGCAGATTTCAAAAGAGAAGATTCTGGAGGAGATTTTTGAGATTGATCGGTCAAAAATAACTTCTCACTCCAAACTGATGCCACAAGTTGGCTGGGCTCTAGCAAACGTGGTATTCCTTGCAACAGGGGGTGACACCAGTGCTCTAGATTCAGGAAAATTCATGCTGGGCTTAGACTATGCATCTTACCTTCACGTTGTTATTATACTCGCAGAGAAATTATTAGATTCACTCGAAATTTTTGGATGGATTATGGAAGAGGATGAAAATATCCTAGGCGATAGTAATGCTTCTGCTTCTTTTGAACTGTTGCATGAGGCTGAAATAACTTGTGGCTCCTCAAAGATGTTATACATGGACCTTTTTAAACCCATTTGTCAACAGTGGCATCTTAAGAAACTGTTATCTTTGTCTAAAGATTCATCTATGCTGGAAACTAATAATCTGCCACCAGGCGATCCAGATAATTTATGGAAGCGTGAATTGCTCAATATAGCTAATTATTATTCGTGCATGCTTCGAGTATTTTCGACTTTGAATCCTGCTTTTAAGTCGTTGCCTATTTTAAACATGCTTTCTTTTACCCCTGGTTTCCTTTTCAATTTGTGGGAAGCACTGGAAAAATCCCTTTTTCCTGAGAACAAAAGGGATGGAGTTTCTGAGAGAAGGCAAAAGAGATTTGGTGGAGATGGAGGTAATAAATGGGTTAATGTGTTGAATAAATTCACTGGAAAATCACAAGCAGAAAATGATCGCATGGAATCAGTCAAAATCTTATCCAGCTTTAACCAAGTTGATGAACATTCTTGTGACGAATGGGACATAAGGCTACTAAGACGGGGTCCTGATGGTATGCCGAAAGATATGTCTTGTCTACTTCATCTCTTCTGCTCCACTTACTCGCACCTGTTATTTGTTCTTGATGACATAGAGTTTTATGATAAACAGGTTAGATTCAGTTTTTTAATTAATTCAACTGCCTATCGATGTACCTAATTTGATTGTCCGGGTGCATTGGTAATAGTGACAACTGTTCTGTCTATAATTAGGCTCCCTTCACATTAGAGCAGCAGCGGAAAATTGCCTCAATGGTGAATACACTTGTATATAATGCCTTTTCCCAGAGTATCAATTCACAGAACAAAGCTCTTGTGGATTCTGCAACTCTATGCCTGCATTTACTATATGAAAGGGATTGCAGGCACCAGTTTTGCCCTCCTGCTTTGTGGCTTTCACCTGGTAAAAATAGTAGGCCACCAATTGCTGTTGCTGCCAGGACTCATGAGGTTCTGTCAACTGCAGATGGAACGCCCTCTTCAAGCATGGGTTCTGTCATAACTACGACCCCACACATCTTCCCATTTGAGGAAAGGTGAGATCAATGTTACACGCTTTAGCTCGTTAGCTTTCTTTAAAAGGCATTGTTGACTGATTTTGGGCAATTTTCATCTTGAGTTTACCAACATATTTAATTTATTTAGCCCTTGTTTAGTTTGGCTAAAAATCAGTTTTTAAGTATTTGATAAAAGTTGATGAAATGTGTGGTTGAAAAGTTGATAAAAGTTTTGGGTCCTATAAAATATGTGGTTAAAAATGAGTTTTAAAAAATGGGGCCAAACACGGGCTTAATGTTACTTTGTATAAATACCCACAAATCCATTTTATGTTCACACAGATACCTGATTAATTTTTATTGGAAAGTTTATCTTTATTTTTTTGGTTACATTAAAGAATATAAGGAAGTGTAGAGGGCCTTCGGACTGTCAGTGTTTTGTTTTAACAAAAAAGAGTAACCGATTTTCTCTTCACTGAACATTATAAGTTTTATCAAATTATTAGCAAGGCTGTAATGGCACTTCAATGAATCAACGAGCTATAGTCTTATTCTCATTTTTGGTCATCAGCACATGGTTAAGCCTCCGTTTGGCAAAATTTTAAATCATTTATAAATGGTCAAACTTCATTTTCAACCACACACTTCAAGGAATCGACAAGTACCATCCGCTTATCCCCTACACATTTCTATCTATTTATAAATTCTTTCTAGACGGAGGCTAAACTTTTTTTACTCCAGTTTGTTTAACCATTCAACTAAGAGTATCATATCACTTTCATAACTGCAGTAGTTACTTCCACTAAATTTATTGGAAACTTATTGGGTAAGAAAGTTATATTCTGCACATGGAACGGTAATGCTCAAATGTTCAAATTACACAAGGGGATGCAAAATCAGATGCATGTATTACAATATTCGTGATACCTGCCTGCAGTAATTTACAGAAACATTTACAATACTTCCAAATCCAAGAGCTGTTTTTTCTTTTAAACAATACGGCTTGGAAATGATAAAAAGTGATTGTTTCTATTTTAATCCGGGTCCTGCCCCTTCTAAAGAACTTTGAATACATTATTTTTTTTTTCGTAATTTTTTATGTTGATCCCAATAATAGTCTGAAATACTGCTTGCCTCACTTGGCAGAGTTAAAATGTTCAGAGAATTTATCGACATGGACAAAGCAACTAGAAGAAGGGCCGGTGAGGTCGCAGGGCCTGGTTCACGGTCAATTGAGATAGTTATTCGTCGTGGTCATGTTGTTGAAGATGGATTCCAACAATTGAATACTCTTAGGTCCAAGCTGAAGTCCAGTATCCATGTTTCGTTTGTGAGTGAATCTGGCCTTCCAGAGGCTGGCCTTGACTATGGTGGGTTGTCCAAAGAGTTCTTGACTGATATCTCTAAGGCAGCCTTATCGCCAGAGTGAGTTTGGGATCATGCTTACATCGCAATCTACTATATCATGCAATTCTCCTCTTGCCACATATTATGGTGATTATTTCAACTTCTGCAGGTATGGGCTTTTCTCCCAGACCTCAACTTCTGACAGACTTCTAATCCCCAATACTGCTGCTAGATATTTGGAGAATGGTATCCAGATGATTGAGTTTCTTGGAAGAATAGTTGGCAAAGCGCTCTACGAAGGAATACTACTTGATTTTTGTTTTTCACATGTTTTTGTTCAAAAGCTGTTGGGCCGCTATAGCTTTCTTGATGAACTATCAACCCTTGACCCTGAGCTGTACAAGAATCTTATATATGTCAAGGTAAGTGCTTTAAATGTATTGCAGTAAGTTTTCAAAATTTGGAAATACTCTCAGCAATTCATGTATCTTACTATTGCACTTTTCTGTTCTTTCTTGATGTGGGATTATTTTTTATTTTTTGACTCACAACACAAGCTCCTAAAGTTTGTCCTATATATTCAAAGAAATATTTATTAGACCTTTTTTATTTAATTAATCTGTCAATCTCTGAGGCGTAGTGAAATTTTATCAGTTTATATTGATTGATTAAGTAGGCTAGGGTTTGGTGCACGAATTGGTTTTGCATTTTGGGCTGCTAGGAAGAACTGACACACTACCTGGCACATCATAGCCTGTACAATGGGTGTCGGTACCAACAATTTAGCCCCGGTTGCGTGTCAGTGCTCAGTGTAATCAGGGAGCTGGTCATGTTTGATGGTGGTAGTTGCGGAAGCAGACTACAATGATTTATGAGAGGAGATTGGTGTCTATGCGAAGGACAGAGGCAGATGATGTATATTTGACGGGATAGAAGGTTAACAGGGTGTGTGATGTCAAAAATAAGGGGTATCAGTGAGGTACAAGCACAAAAGGAGAGTTAGGAAGGAAGATAGATAAATTCCAGGGACATGGGAGTAACCTTTTTTCTACCATTCAGGCCTCATCCAAGCAGGAAGAGATAGTCACCTTGCAGCTAATAATTTCATCTCAATAATAGTTGATTCCATTGCAGGGTGTTGTGGCTTGGGCAGAGAGTGATGTCAGTCAACAACGACATGAAAAAAGCCAACTATGGTTGCCCAGTGCCCACTGATCTATCATATGTTAAATTCAATCCCTTTCTTGTTCGTGGACCTGTCTTCTTGTCGTTGGATCCNTTGGGCAGAGAGTGATGTCAGTCAACAACGACATGAAAAAAGCCAACTATGGTTGCCCAGTGCCCACTGATCTATCATATGTTAAATTCAATCCCTTTCTTGTTCGTGGACCTGTCTTCTTGTCGTTGGATCCCCAAGGGTTTGGAATGCTCCAAACTCTGTAGGGTGATGAGGCTTGAGCAGAGAGTGATGTCCGACAGACCAAGTCAGAGTTTCAGGCATCATCATCCTGCAAAACGAAAAAGCTATTGTTCCTTCATTGACCTTTGGTTGCTAACTTTGTCTTCTCGTATTTGGAATTCATCATATTATCTACTTTGAGCAATATATTTTGTTCAGGTTCGATATAATCATGTTTGGAATATTCTGATCCTGGAAATGAACTGGATATGCAGCATTATGATGGTGATGTGATGGATCTTTCCTTGGATTTCACGGTGACTGAAGAATCACTCGGAAAACGAAAAGTTATTGAGCTTAAACCAGGTGGCAAGGATACATGTGTGACGAATGAGAACAAACTACAGTACATTCATGCAATTGCAGATTATAAACTTAATCGGCAGGTATTGACAAGTTTTGCGTACTGTGCCGAAATTTGCTTTCTTTTATCAGATGATTTTACCCTATTTTCATCACTGTATTTCAGATACTTCCTTTCTCAAATGCATTCTATGGAGGCCTGACTGATCTTATATCCCCTTCTTGGTTAAAGTTATTTAATGCAAGTGAATTTAATCAGGTAATTTTCTTTTAATGCACCTTGATTTTTTTCTAATCCATGATGTAGACGCAGTGCAATGTCTTTTTGTTTTAAATCAAGTAGGTAACCAGATAATCTGTATTGGTCTATGCACAAGTGTTGTCTGTTGTAATTTGCTAGAGGTCTGTGAGAAATATAAATGTATTGTCTTTGTGCTAGTACATATTGTGCCTATATATTCTGAACCCTTCAGATGCTGTTTGATCTCGAGATGATGCAAAGAATAGAAAAATCTGGGGATATAGCAAAAGTTTTACTAATCTTTTATTCATTTCCATCCTGAAGACGAATGAAATATTATTTATTTATGGAACAGTCTTCAACTAGCTGTAGAAAAAAGGACAAACTTTACGCTTATGGCAGTTTGATACACAAACTCACACATGACAATTATAAATATTGATATTTTGGATGACGCGCTCGATTTTAAAGGTTCACATAGAAGCCCAGTATAATAGAAAATGTATCTTGTCAGAGGTTTAAATAATTAAATGTCTTTGCAACATTGACTTTGATTTTGTACAGACTGGTCTGTGTGATTTGGACTTTTTATTTCATAGCAATCCATATCTCCTACTTGCAGTTACTTTCAGGTGGGGACCATGACATTGATGTTGATGATTTAAGGAAAAACACACGATATACTGGAGGTTATACAGATGGGAGTCGTACTGTTAAAATATTTTGGGAGGTATTAGCACTCGAACTACCTGCTCAATTATGTCTAGTTTGTTATATTCTTTCTCATTCATGCAAGGTTATTGCATGATCCAGCTTTTTATACGACTCACAATATCAGTGCACATAAAATTTCATGTGGTTATGCTAACTAGTTCCAGGCATATAAAATTTCATGTGGTTATGCAAACTAGTTCCAGGCTTCTGATTTTCGCTCAATTATGTTTGTTTTGAAAAGTGAACACTATATTTTGCTGAACTAGTCTCATTTTGCATCCTGTCTATTTCTTTCCATACACAAGGCAGCCATATTGTGGGGTGGGGTTGGGAGAGTCCTGTTTAAGGAGCTTTTTTAAGAAGATCTCCATCCCTCACCTATTGACATACATGCACAAATTAAATTATCAATGATGATAAGTTGCTATACATCGAAAGCAAGCAAGAGAATATTTCACTTCTCATAGGGCTTATACTTTCTATGCAAAACTTTAGGATGTGATGATTTATTTAGCCTTAACCTTTCACTCAATCTCCATGGAGCTGAACTGCAAGTTGGTACCAATTATATCGAAGTTTTTATAGGCATGGTCACTGCAACACCACCATTTCAACTAATGACCGAGTGGGCTGTTGATCCTTAGTTTCTGATGTAAAGAAGCAAACCACTCATGAGAGATTAAGTGAACAAAACGAAGAGAAGTCAGTTAGAGGCTACTTAAGTGAAAATAGAGGAACATAGGTGAAAATTGTGGATGGAAAGTCAGAGAGATGGGAGAAAAGAGGTTGAATTCGATGGAATGACGTAACAATTTTTCTCTCTCAACACTTGTCAATAAATTATTCCGAAAGAACACTGACTTCATTGTGAGTTGACTATTTCTCGAGGACCTTTAATATAGGGAACTCAAAGGTGCTCTGCCACACTCAATGAGTGCCTTGCTCCTGCGGCTAGATCAGCTATTAACCCACTAGGCCTTGTGAACTAGGTTGAGTTATTTTGCACGAGTTCAGCTATAAAGACATTTAGTATCGGCAGTTCTCTTGAAGCCATTTCCACCTTATGTAGCTTCCAAATTCTCGTCAAACACAGAGCACTCCACGTGATCAGTCCTAAGGCCCTTCTCGAGCATTCCATGGACCTCTAGTAGGCATGACAGAGTAAGATGCAACACACAATGGTAAAGGACCTGATGTGTGACATAAGACATGTTCATGCAACCCAGTAATTATATGTTGGTGACATATGGAGTCTTACACACCACAAATGCATCAGGCAGTTGACCACTTATCCATTCTAGGTCTGATTTAATTAAATTATCTAAATTAATTTGGATAATTCTCAAGTGATGAACTTTTACATGTTTCAGCTAATCCAGTGCCGATAGCTGCTTTTTTAGGCTGGGGTTCTTAAATTAAAGATGAAAGAAGTGTAGAGCATCTCCGAGAGACTCTCTAAATACAAGATGCTCTTTGTTTAAGAGAGCCAATGCTTAAAAATAGTCTTCAACGGATTCTTTATTTTAACCTTTTAAATTAGGGGGTGGGTTTGGCTCTCCAAATATGAAGAGACAAACCCATTCTCTATTTTAAAAAGTCAAAATAGAGAGTCAATTTTGTGAGCCGAAGTCGCTCTCTATTCTGACTTTATAATGAATGTATTTAATGGGTTGCAGATTTTAATACTTTACTATTTAAATTATTCAAATCATATTTGAATTGATTAGCCATTGATGTATAAAAAAATATGTTGAATGAGGAGAAATCAATAAATGTTTCTTGAAGAAAGCACAGTGAAAAGCCAAAATAGAGGCATGGTTGAAGTGTATAAAAAATCTCTCTCTAAATTCGAAGATGCTCTTTATGAATAGAGTTTCTTGGAGATGCTGATGTTTTTCCTATGAAACAAACAAAGATAGAAAGTTGATTGGGAATCACTGATGGGAAAATGGCCCTGGGGGCTTTTGGCTGGGGAATCACGAAGCCAAGTGACAGATTTAATTTCTAAATTTTTGATTCACATGTTTCTAGTATTCTCTGTTTCTTTTCTTATGCACCCTTATATTTAATCACTGATCTGATGTTGAACGACATGGAAGTTGGTTGCTTGATTGATCATCTGCTGTAACAATATTTGTCAATATCTTCTTTGACCTTTTGTTGTTCATGTATGTCAGGTATTTGGGGGATTTGAACCAAGAGAACGCTGTATGCTTCTTAAGTTTGTGACCAGTTGTTCTCGAGCTCCTTTGCTTGGGTTCAAACACCTGCAGCCTGCCTTTACCATTCATAAGGTACTTGCTCAGATCTTCTCTTCTCAAGTGTCCGGTGAAGGTGTTTGTCAACTTCAGACATTTAATTATGGTCTCATGATGATTGTTATGTATGAACTACATGGAATTTTACTTCCACGAATTTATTCAGACCCATCAAAATAATTGTTCAAATTTTCTTAATACATTTGAGCATTGATAGTGTCAGAATTAGGCTTTTCCTTGTATATACAACCGAGATATATCGTTTATTTTGTTGGTCAAGCTCAGCAAACAATAAGCCTAGTTTGAGCCTTGTAGAGGAATCTATTTTGAGCAAAGTATGTCCTTATAGTGTCAAGTCCTTGGTAACCTGAGCAGTGAGCTGTGAATCACATTAAACCTAGCACATAAAGCCCTGGCTATCTCCTTAATCCATAGTAAGCTTCTATTTGAGATCATAAACGATAAGAATATATACAAAGAAAAATGAGGGAACCACAATCATTAATGATTCTGGAGACATTGTAATAATTTACTGTTTGTAGCATTGTTGTAGACTGATTTGAGAACTTTAACCTAAGTAGGTTGTCTGTGATGTACCTTTATGGGCAACATTTGGAGGTCAAGATGTGGATCGGCTTCCATCAGCTTCTACATGCTATAATACTCTCAAGGTACCATCTACTTTGGCATACAGGACTCCACAAATTGATGAGCCTAATTCTCTAAAATACATCTATTATTATTGTCATGATTAATATATAATCTGTTTTCCTTTTTGGTTCTATTTGATGATTCAGCTACCAACATACAAACGCTCCAGTACTTTGAGGGCAAAACTTCTTTATGCCATCAATTCTAATGCTGGATTTGAACTTTCTTAGAAGTTTCTGACAATCTATGCTAAGGTAGGAATCTTTGACTTGATATATGAATATAGGGCTTTATGGTAGTTATACTGTTTCTTGTATATATGGACATGAATTTCTTTCTAGATACTTGGAAAATATTGGTGTCTCTACCAAGCTAATTATAGAGGGATTCAATAATTTTTTCTTACCAAAAAATTGAAAAAAGAACAAAAAAAAAAAATAAAAAAAAAAAAAAAAAGAACTTTATTGAATAAATACATGCAATATCATTTTTCTCTTTATCTTCTTACTCTTTTCTTTATACTTCCATTTTTCTTTTATGGAGTGTTTTTATAATAACACGACTCTTGCATGATAGGCCACCGTAGCATGGTTTCAGTTACAACAAACAAACTCATAAGTGGTGATAACATTCTTCAGTACAATGGATCATGAGCCAACATATTTATCATAGGATCACATAATCAACCCCAAAATCATCTCATACATGATACCTGTAACCAAGGATACTAGTGTTTGAGTCAACTTTCTAACTATAAAAGCACATGGTATATATGAAAAGATTATTATATTAGTGAAATGCGAATGATTACTGCTAGTAGTAGTGGCATCAAGAGATGAGATCAAATCCCTGTTCTAGTAGACATTGAGCCAACTTTTCATAAGCAGTTTCAGAGGGATGGAATCCGCCGCAGAACACATACTGTGTATCATTTAAACATGTCCCCACAGACTTTGCATTGCAGAGGAAGGATGTTTCTATTGTACCAGTCCCATAGCAGGCCTTCCTAGACTCGAAGAATCCTGGAGCTCAATCAAAATTTAATAAAAAAAACAACAAAAGAGTAAAATTATAGACAGAGTAGAATCAATGGAAAATTGAAAAAATCCTCTGTATTGTGTGCTGATGGAACATGAAATCACATTGCCTTCCCGCTGTATCAACCAGTGAGAAGGACATATTTGGGTGAAGTTGAACATATTAAGGAACTTTGAAAGCTCCATTTTTTTTTATCATTCCTCTCAATTACTTGTGTGGATGCTTATGCAATCAGAGGAAATTGTAAATTAGTCATTGTACCATTATCAGTGGGCTTTGTTACCAACTCCAGTAGAGGCTGGTAGATGTCGAAGACTACAAGTTTGAGTCCTGGAAGCTTGCTCTTTAAATTTTGAGACGTATTGTTCAGTTTGTTGTTGAATGAAATAGCATCTAGGTTCAACCTTGCCACACACTGGTTTCTTCCTGAACCAAATGACATAATGGCTGCTGGCAAACAGCCAGTTGGTGGTAGTGTTGTAACTCCAATTTGTCTTGCTCCCAGCCGGTACAAATTCTGTGAAGAAATAAAAGTTAATGTCAATATCCATTCGCTTTCAGAAAAACTCTGTTGTAAGTCAAGGATCAAAGAAGTGTGTAAAAGTTTGTGAGTCTTATCACAGGTTTTCAAATTTACAAAAGACGCCTTACACTTCACATATTGTGTTTTCAGAAATTACAGTTTACATACCACTGTATTACACTGCAGTTCATACTATATACATGTGAATAAGATCAATTAAAGTAGATCAAGAGAGTTTTGCATCACCTGAACAATGGTAGAGTACGATTTCATAAGAATGTCTGAGAACTGATCGTGCGAGAATAAGCTCCATTGAGAAACGGATTGATGTAATAGTTTTGAATAAAATCACTGCTCCCTGCACTTATTAGGTGGATTTCTCCTGATAATATAGCATCAGCTCTGCCCTTCCCTACCAAATTCACTACTTAGATCTGCCACTTCCTGTAGTATTCTAGGTGCTGTATCAATGTCACAGCGCGCTGCAATTTCAAAAGCGTGCGCAAGAATTACAACTATCACAATCTAGGTGTTCTTTCTCTCCTTATATCTGTGTCTGATGAATCTCGTACTTATGTAAAGCTGTGCTATTCTGTCATAATAACCAGAAGCAGCTGAAGCAAAGTTGGCGCCAGTGAGGGTATTTTTACCTCAGCTGTACACAAGGAAACACATCGTTGAGATTTTTTTTTTCCCCGGTAAATGTGAAATATATTTATCAAAAATCATGTACAAGTACCCCACGCAAGCAAAGATCAAGTACAAAAACAAGTATATACCTGGGCAATCAAGGATCAAGAACAATGCAAATACACCGAGCAAACCCGGGCAAACTAATAAGAAAACGTAAAAACGACTATGATCTAATGACCTATCATCAAAGATTCAAAATGAATTAAATCATACAGATACAAAGAAAAATAAAACTTTGTATATGTGTGTTTTAATCCATCTAACAACGCTATAAACTTGCGCTATAAGATCTTCAAAAATTTTCCTGTTGCGTGCTATCCATACATCTTAAAAATTCGATCTTTTGTTGTGCATTCGGAGTGATGTTTCACAGAGGTTTTTTGGGGTGCAGTCGGGGTCTGAATGGTACAGAAGCAGGTGAAGGAGATTTATGAAGTACTCAGTAACTGGAGGTTAAAGAGAAAAGAGTTGGGAGAATGAGGGTTGCAATAAAGCTGCATATTTTCTGCTAAAGAAGCATGTTTAGCACCTCTAAATTCTAATGGCATGTTTGGTGTGTGGTACTCAACGAGTCTATACACAAAAAAGCGGGTAAAAGAGAATCTGATAAATTGTCTGTTTGGGAGGGTTTGTTTGTGGGAGGTGACAAACCATGTGGTTAAAAGCTACCTAATACAGTTTTAGTGTACACAAGTATTATTCGCGGGACTGGGAAAATGTTTGTCATGTAAAATTTGTTACTTTTTCTTAATTTTAGCAAATTATATGTGGCTTCAACTGCAATGCAGAAGTAATAGAACCTGTAAGTGGGGAGCAAAAGTAAGCAATATTAAAACAAGTATTGCACGCTTGAGATAATATGATTGCGCATGGAAAACTGCAATTAGATTGAGGAAATAATTCAAAAAATAAAGGGGCCGGGCCAAGCAAAGCCCACTACAGTGGGAGGGCCGGCCCAGGCTTCCCACGGGCCACGCAGGGCCTAGAGATGTGAAGGAGTGATGCTTCATAGTCAAATGGTTCACTGCAAGCAAATTTAGCTGATTTTCAAGTACTGGAAAATCTTAAAACTCTTGGAATTGCATAAATTATTTTAGAACTTATCAAAATTTACTGTAATATGTTATCTCCATGCAGGAGCCGAAGTCACGTGTTATTGCAATGAAAGATAAGGTTCAAATTGTTTCAAAATACAGAACCTTATAAACAAGACCAACGCATATTCGAATTCAAAGAATTCCGACTTCGAAAACATTAAGCAGTAGCAATCGAGAGTTTTATAGAACATTAAAAATTTATCGTGTTTCTTCTTGAAAAAGTTGCAGTTTCTTCAACTGGAGATGATTCTGTGAATTTTTCAGTTTGAAGTTAACATCCTCAGGTATGGCAATCAATTGCTGCACGAGGGCAGCTCTGTAAAAGAAAACCATACTCCATTAATGGAATCTGAGCTTCAGGGTTCATATTTTTCTTTTACTGGTAAAGATTTTGTTTACATATATAGGGTTGATCCATTTAATTTGTCAAGTTACAGAAATATCTAAATAAAAAAAAAAAAACCATTATTATTTTTTCCTTTATCTTCACTTAACAATCTCAGGTATAAATATACAATATTCGCTTTAAGCAGAAATAAACTCCTTTGCTAACTTATATGTGGTACATGCTGAACATAAGGATCAAGGATGAAAAATCGTAACTCGCTTCTCTGCTCCAGATATGATAGTGGCAA
>CAIGRQ010252036.1:0-15307 GCA_903798375.1 Fraxinus sp. D2006-0159 | reverse complement strand
AGAGAGAGAGAGAGAGAGAACCTTCAATTAGGTAAAACTTTCGGACTAGCATAATTGAGATATTTTGAAGGATAAATGACTGAATTATTGAGGTTGGATATGAAAAGATTTGGTTTCGACTATTTCATGAAATATTTTGATTACTCTTAGGGTCCGTTTGATTGCAAAGGTGGAAAATGGGTGAAAAGAAAATGAATTCTAGGGAACTGAATTGCCTAAAAATTATTTTACTAGGAATTATAATTAATTGTGTTTGATTGATGTAATTTTCCATCTGAAAAATGTTGAAAGTTTAGTGTTCGTTTGATTTCATTTTTTATGAAAATTGTCTATTAAAATGATAGTTTTTTCACCGTTGGGTCTAGAATTTGTTTCACTTGCCAAAAAAAAAAAAAATATTTAAAAATTTTTAGAAAAAATTTTCATATCGAATATCATTCGTTTGACTTTGTTTTACATGAAAATTGTTAATAAAAGTGATAAATCTTTTTTACCGTTGTATCTAGAATTTTTTTCAATTGCTTTAAATAAAAAAAAAACTGGAAAATGTGAGCCAAACTGAAAACTGGAATTGGTTTTCCAAAAAACCAAAGAATTGGTAAGCATGTGAGTCAAATGTGGAAAATAAAGTGTATCAAATAAGGTAAAAGTGGAAGTTAGAATTTATTTTTTATTTTCCATAGAAAATAATGGTCTATGAAACACACCCTTAGTTAAGAACAGGGAAGCATTTAACCGGAAGCAAATTCAGTTGCACACGGGCCACATACCGTGGTTTATTTTGCTACAAATTCAGCCTCTATTCACACACATGCAATTTAAAGTTTTTAACGACTTTAGTTTCATCAGGTGGCTTCTAAAATATTCCAAACTTTTTTAACAATATCTGACATAGACACGCTTAAATTCTTCAGGAGAGAGTCATAAATATTGCATTGACATCGCTACTATTCCAATTACAGTCAATTAATTCATCTAAAATCGAAATAGAGATATCAATACGTATAACAACACCCGCAACGGTGGTAGACGAGGCTGTCCAACCATTTTCTACAGTATCCCAAACCCGCTCATCTGTAGACTTCAAGAAAGCCTTCATTCTAACTTTTCAGTAAGCATAATTACTATCATTCTAACTCTTTGACTTTAATTACAACCCAATTAACAATAATTTAGAACACGGAAATGACCAATTACAGTTGAACCTAACAAACTCCCCTTTTAACATTTCGTGACAAAACTATTTATTTCAAATTAAGCTCATGTTTGATAGGAATTAAATTAGATTTTTAGTAGATTTTGATGAAAGTTGATGAAATGTGCAATTGAAAAGTTGTGAGATCCATAAAATATATGTTTAAAATTAATTATTAACTTTGACTAAAATTAAAATCTAAATTTTAATCTGTACAAATAAGTGGCTAAAATCAACACAATAAACATTATTAATCCAAATACTCAATTTCCAAATTTCAACCCAACATCTTGAGTACATATTTCCTAGAACACATGAAAATAATAATACCACGTGTAAAATTAAGAGGAAACTAACAATTAAAGCATATAACTAAGTCATATAAAACAAAATATGTATATCAAATTCTCTCTCAAAGTCATATACTACTCAACTCTCCTTAAATAAATACTCTCTCCCTTTTTCTTTTTTTTTTTTGTCACGAATGACAAAGGGAAATCAAGCAATATAGTCATAAATAACACTGAAAGGACTGAATAATAAAAATATGCACATGAAAAAAAAAACTATGCAAACTTAGTCATGTCAACGAGTCGAGCCGAACCACGAGTCGAAACTCGAAACTCAGGCTCGGCTCGAGCAAAACAGATTCAAGCTTTTTTGGACCCGAATCGAGCCAAATAAAAGCTCAACAAAAAAATGAGGCTTAGCCCGAGCTTTCAGCTCGAGCTTTAGCAGTGCAAGCCGTGCCGGCTCGAGTTTTTTTTCCCTGTTAAGCGCAGGCAGCTAATTTTTTTGTTTTAGCTTACTTTTAGTTTTTTTTTTTTTTTAACGGGCAAGCTAGTGGCACGAGCTGGCACTGGCTTGCCCGGGCTCAAGTCGACGCCCCAAAATGGGGCCCGAGCCAAGCCCGGCTTGGATCTTTTCCTTTTTTTTTTTTTTTTAACGGGCAAGCTAGTGGCACGAGCTGGCACTGGCTTGCCCGGGCTCGAGTCGACGCCCCAAAATGGGGTCCGAGCCAAGCCCGGCTTGGATCTTTTCCGGGTCGAGCCCGAACCGGAGCCACCCGAGCTAGCGAGATTTTTTGCCATCCCTATGCAAACTTGTGTAAACGTGTGATGAGAGAATAAAATTTTCTTTCTTTTTTAGATAACTATTTTTCATGGATTTTTAAATATGACATCAAGTATTGAAAACTCAAATCACATGAATAGTTAATTGCTTACTTATACATGTATAATTTATAAACGGTGAACTTTTTCCATACAATACATTTTAAACATGTATGGAGTACATTGTATGTGTAACTTATGTGTGAAAAGTATCACTAACCTCCTGTAAGCAAGGCTCAAAATCTTAAATCATTAAGAAATGATATGTAAAGAAATCACTAATAAAAAAATATTTTTCTCAAATTATGAAGTTAAACCTAGTGCTACTAGCCAGGTCCTTTTAATCAAAATAACTCATATATATATAACTTTTTTATTGTATAATGTTTCTTTCTCCCTCTATTTGTGAGTATATATAATTTTTCTATCTTGTGTGCATATTTTTCTTCATTAAATTTACTAAATAACCTTTGTAATTAGTTTTAGGCCGCCAACTCCCAAATCAGATGATTATAGGGCACCAAGTTTTAAGATACCCAGTAGGTTTAATTGCTTGAGATATAAATGTTACGAAAAAGTATAAAATGTATCTATTGACATATAATTCAAATATTTTGATACCCAATACTATTTTTTTTTCTTTTTAGGGAATATACAAGGGTTTAGATCAATTACTTAAATGTTAATTCATATTCTAAGTCACATCATCACACGGATGACCACTATCTCAAATCTCACACACGCGATCAAGACTCATTTACAAGAGCTTAATGTGTGATGTGCAACATGAAGTAACATATACCAAGTACTCCAAATAAATTTTAAACAAAGTTAATGAAAACTTTATTTACCATTCATTAATTTTACTAATATTTTATCACAAAATTATATGTCCAATGATATCACTTTAAAGTGTTATAGCATCAAAAATCCTTTTATCTTATCTTTTTCTTTTCTTTTCTTTTCATATTTTCTAATTTATATTTTTCATTTTAAAAAGGATAATGCAATAAGAATATATTGATATATATTCCATGAACAATGCACATACAAGCACCAAAAAACCTACTCAATGAAAACACAAGTGTTCTTACCTTTAAGAGCAACACAAGCAAAGCCACAATTTACAACATCACTTTGTTATGAGAGTTCACTCTTTTTGACCGAGATCTTCGACGATGTAATTTTAGTCAAATAACTCATCATATCAATCAAGTGACTCACTTGGTTAGTCAATAATCTACTAGAGTACTGAGATCTTGTTCGTGTTTCTTACCCAAGGACTCACAATATCTAAGTCTAATGTGACCTAACTCACCACAATTGTGACAGGTGTGAATGAATTTATGAGTAGTGCTAAGTCTCAAGTTTTGAACCTTAGGTTGAGGAAATCTATGTTGCACAATTGATTTCTATCCTATAATTCCTACACTCCTAGATTTGATTGAGGCAAGTACACTCTTGTTTTGGAAGAGGAAACAATATTAGAATTTGTTTCATTAAAACTTAAACCTATCAAGTTTCCAACTATTTTATTCAAACCTAACATGTTGTCAAATTTCTTAGAACCACTGGAAAAATATTGAAATTGGATACTAGATTTCTCAAGATCACTCTTAAGAGTCACCTTAATTTCTAAGGACTCTTTCTTAACTCTCAACTCATTCAATATACCGATCGACTCCTCAAGTTTAACTTCTAAGCTCTTCTAACTCTAGTTCATGTGATTTCTTAAAAGCGAAGCAATTAACCTTCATCAACTTAATACTCTCTACATACAACTAGTCATAGGCCTCTTGTATATCCCAATCATCTCCTAATTTTTCAAAATGCTCAAATATGCAATTCAACATGTCTAAAATCACAAATAAACATCCACATTTCTAAGATTCGTGTCTTCCAACAAATTACAAACTAAGAGGACATTTTTAGGTTTGAATGGAACTCCAAGACTCAATTGAATACACATAATGTGCAATCACATCGAGCATATAGTTAAGTGCAACACCTTGTCAACTATAAAAGACTATGACTAATACTTGCAGATATACTACTTTAACAGAGAAAATTTCATCTTATGCGTAACGGTAGAAAAATGAAAATTTGACAAACTGTGTACATTCTTTACTCGGTTAATCATATGCGAGACATTAATACTCGAAGATATCAATTATCAAACTCAAATGAACTTTTTTTAAAAAAAAATAGAAACGAGAATTGTATCCAGAGCTTGAAAAGAGTCAAAAGATAATTTCTAGGAGAAATTGCAGCATCAGTCCCTAACTTTTTCAATTTTTCTAGACTTTACCTTAACTTTCAATTTATGCCATTGAAGGTCCCTAACCTTTCAAAAAATGAGACTGGGTCCAAATGGATGGTTGACCGTTAACTGACCAATAGTCAAAGGATTGACAAAATTTTGACCAATTTAAAAATGTTAAAATAGTAAATTTATATTTTATATAATAAAATAAAATAATTAAATGAAAAAATGAACAAACCAAAACCCTATTAAAAGGCCACCCTCACCCACCCCAACCCCAAAACTAAACCCAAGACAACACTGGCTCAGCCTTCCCGTCGTCGGCACCACCACACAAACCATCGGACCCACATATCTTCGATAAGCCCTCATTTCCCTCTACACATCCCACCCAACCACCATCACTAACTCTACCAGATGTCTTGGGAATACCTAACTCGTGAACTCAAAAACTGTCAGCAACTCTTCCAATCACACCCACCGTTGCGAACTCTCACCGGTTGACTCACACAATCTAGATGTCCAATTCAATGATAGTATTTCAACAAAAATGGGACAAACAATCGATGCACATTTTTATATCTCTCATTTTCTTCACTTCAGACCGCCATCTTCTCCATCTTCGTCTTTTGGGCCACCTCTATTGAAAAAAAAAATCATCTTTCTTTGGCATTTTTTTTTGTGAAATTGGAGTCTCTTTTCAAATTTGAGTTTCCATGGAGTTGGTGCCTAGTGGTGATATGGGGAAAAATAACGATGGTGGTGTAAATAGGTGCCGAGATGGTAGTAATATGTGGGAGGCAAAATATGACGGAGGTAGTTGATGGTGGTACAAATGGAGGTGATTGTGGTCTAGATGATGGTTAGGTAATGCGTGATCGTTTTTGGTGGTTTTGGTGTGTGGATTCTATGGTGGTGGTGGTGCTAAGATTTTAGTGTGGTATTTGATAGTGTTTGTGGTGATGGCAGGGAAACTGTCACAGCTGGTGCAGACCGGTGGGTGGGTGGCGATGTTGATGATTTATTTTTTTTCTTTTTCTTTTCTTTTCTCTTATTTTTGGTTTTTAAATTATTTTACGTATATAATAGCAAAGTTACCATTTTACCCATTTCAATTTAGTCAAAAATAGTCAAAGTCTACTTTTATTAGTCAACTAACGGTCAAATAAATCCATTTGGACCCTAGCTGCATATTTATTAAAGATTAGGAACCTGCGCTGGTACAAAAAAAGTTAGGATAAAGTCTACAAAAGTTGAACAAATTAGGGACCACTGATGCAATTTTCCCATACATTTATAAAGGGCTCTTTTTAAAAGCTTGAATTCATGGATTAATTGGCTTCTCAAAGCCTTTTTGTTGGAAAAAAAATCTACGACAGAAGCCTTAAAGCCTTCTTCTATGAGGTTCCAAGTTCCAACATAGCATGCAAGTTGTCTAAGGATTCTTAAAAAGGTCGGTCCAAACTTGGACTCTAGAACTACGGAATTCGAATCCCATTTGCTTTAATAATTCGTATTGTGTTTATATAATCAAGTTAGTGTGTTCTTGCTGTAATTTAAATTACTTAAATTCATATACTTAATTGCTTAAAGTGTTCAAAACATTAAACAAGAACATTGTTGGACTCTTCAAGATTGGAATATGAAAAGATTAATTTGAAGGGGCTTGATTATTTCTTGCAAAATCTTGATTATTCTTGATTAAAAATCCAGAGAGCCGATCACCTTTAATTAGGTAAAAAATTTGGCCGAGCATGAATGAGATATTTTAAAGGAATGATGTAAATTATTGAGGTTGGAATATGAAAAGATTGATTTGAAGTTTTGATTATTTCATGCAAAATCTTGATTATTCCGTGTTAAGAATAGTCCTAAATTTGGTAAAATTGTATGGTGAGCATAATCAAGATATTGCGAGAGATACCGTATGTAAATTACTAATTCAAAATTCATTTCAAGTGATGCCATTTGTCTTCATTCAGAAACAAAGGGAGGGGCAAAAAACAAAGAAAAAGAAAAAGAAAAGAAAAAAAAAAAAGAAAGAAAGAATAAGAACGATACCCCTTCATCATGCATTAAGGGAGCCGAATTTTCCCTAATGGTGCTTCGTTATTTCAAATGAAGTTTCAAAAAATTCCCACTGTTCTTTGATATAATTTACTTTCGGTATCACATCATCACAAATTCGTCTATTTCACTAACGGTCCGTTTGATTGTAAAGATGGAAATAAAATGTTTTATAATGAATTGAATTGCCTATAAATTGTTTTACTGAGAATTATAATTAATTGTGTTTGATTGATATAATTTTCCACCTGGAAAATATTAAAAGTTTGGTGTACATTTGGCTTAGTTTTTTTTATAAAAATTGTCCATTAAAGTGATAATTTTTTCCATTGGGTTTAGAATTTGTTCCAATTGCCAAAAAATTGAAAAAAAAAATTATCATACCAAATAACATTCATTTGACTTTGTTCTACATAGAAATTGTCAATAAAAATGAAACAAACAAAATTTACCATTGTGTTTAAAATTTTTTCCAATTACCAAAAAAAAACCTGAAAAATCAATTGTCATAACAACCAAAAGAAAACCAATTCCTCCAAAATGTTGAAAACGGGCGCGTGAAGAGGAGATAAGGAAAACATTTTCCAGGCAAAATCTTTGCTATCAAACGGTGCAAAAGGTGGAAAATGAAAAAAAAAATAAAAAATAAAAAAAAATTCTAACTTCCAAAGAAAATATGCCTATCAAACAGGGCCTAACTATTCAAGATATCATTCAAATCATCATGCCCATAGAATTCTTTTTTATATTTGTGTGTTTTATATTTAGAGTCTGTTTGGTAGATATTAAAATCGGATTAAAATTGAAAAATTAGTTGTTATTGTTGACTTTTAATAGACGGATGAGATCCAATAACGGTCATATTTTCAATTTTAATTGGATTTTAATTGTTACCAAACAGGCTCTTAATTCGATACAACACATTAAGGTGTCGATTAGATTTTGTATTTTATTTATTTAATAATTATCTTTTTTTTTTATTATGATCTAATTTTCATTTGTTAACATGTGCTTGAAATGAAATTTCAATTATACTTTGTGAATTAGTTTTACGAGGAGCATCAGTTTGTGGTGGTAATGTCTTTGATTGAACTTTATAAAAGATGGGGGGAGTCTTCTTCCAATTCTTGGTCCAATCAAAAATTAATCAAAATTACAGAGTTTTTGATACATTGTTCATCAATTTTCTTAAATTCGGTGCTCCACTCACAAAATTAGCGGTATAGTAATAATTAAGTCAAGAATTGTCAACATTTTCGTCATAGCAAAATTTTTGAAATTTTATAATTTAATAAATTAACGACATTTAAAATGCTCTAGTTAGCTCTTTAATTTCTCATTTTTGATTTAATTGGATTGATAAAGCGAAGGTAAATTAAAATTGAAAATTAATACCAAAAAAAATATCCAGAGGAAATGAAATTTAGAATAATTCTAACACAATATATTTATACCAAACATGTGATATGTTCAACCTATAAAATTTTCAAATTTATGCAAGAAGAAATACGAATTTTTTAATTACAATTACAATAACGCAATTTGATATTTTACTTCCAAGTGTTAGAACCCCAAACCTCTAATCCAAATAGCATGCCATCACTTTCTCTCTCTCTCTGGAATCAAAACATAAAATTATTGGGACCAGTTAAGTCCAACTAGAAACAAGAGCATCAAATCCAATCTTAAAGTATTGAGTTTTAAAGTTTATTTGAATAAAAATTCCATTGATTAATTTAAATTAGGAATGTCAATAAAGCATTAATTATTATGGATGGATTATGTGAGGTGGATCACTTAAATCCACTTGGCACATGAGTATTTGTCCTGAACACTTTGAAAAGATTGTGCTAGTTGATGTGTATTATGGACCATAGTTGGATTTAATCTTGTGGTCAATTAACATGTTAGCTATGTCTCTTTTATAGTACAATATTTGAATTTGAATTTGAATTCAAGTGGTTCTTTTGGCTCTATAATTACAAGTGGCATTCATTTGTTTCACTTGGATTTGGCATAACAAAAGAGAGCATAGAGTGGCAACCAAGTGGAAGAAGTTCATATATTCGGCGAAATTCTTAGTGGCTTCCGGCGGATTTATTTCTCGATATATCCATTTTCATTCCCATGGACGACGAAATCTGAGCTTAACGTTATATGACACTCAATTGGTGGTGTTGAAGAAGCTTTGGATCTATTGTTTCGATTTTACACTTTGAGAGTTTATGTTTCCGCATTATAGTTGTAATAATCATTTGTTCACTACATTTTAAACTCTACAAATGGTATCAGAGCTTAGGCCAGTGGTATAAAGTGTTAAAACAACCTGAAAATCATATTGGAAGTCGAAGGGGTTCGGGTTTGGTTGAAAACTAGTAAACTCGAATCTTTAAACCCATTTTTTGGCAAAACCACGTACTTGGTGGACGAACGGTGACCACCACCAGACTTCAAATTACAATTAGAAGCTGTTGGTACCTTGCATGAGACATACGCGTCGACGTGGAGGCGGCACGTGAGGGAGAATCAACTGGAGGTGAAAAAAGATAGTTTGTTCCTTGTGATATTTCTGACCTTCTGGTGGTGTTGGATTTCAGCGTGGTACACTGTGAAAGCAGATATATCCTTGGGCAGAAAGGTGAAATGGTGAAAGTTTTTCCGTTGGTGACTTGGTGGTGTTTCCTGAGGTTACAGCATCCGTTGGATAACTTAAGGCAATTAGGTGGAGGCCATAGATCGATAAAGACTCGCATCTTTCCTTAAAATATGAAAAAACATATCGGTTCGCTTGGTTAGCGCATTCTAACACCCTTTAGAATTTTCAATTGATATATTATTATTTGCTATCATATTGTTATTTGACTCTTGTGATATTATTTATGTGGTACTTGTTATGATATCATCGTTTGCGTTATCTTAAAAAGTAATTTATACATAAATTGGTTTTAGCTCGCATTTGAGTGTGGGTAAATTAGTTAAGTAAGATTTTTTGAAAAACTTTATTTTGCTACCATAGCCTCTTGAGTTGAATTGGTGCAATTCAATGGTAAGGGAGATTATTCCATTTGGAAGAAAAAAAAAATGAAGGTTATTTTAATCAAACAAAAAGTTTCTAAAGCTTTTGACGACCTAAAAAAATATCACGATGTATTGAAAGCTAAACATGATGAAATTATTGAGATGAACGAAATTGCACATAATTTGATTATATTGCATTTATCTAATGATGTGTTAGGATAAGTTGAACAACATAAGACTGCCAAAGAGTTGCGGGAAGTACTTGACAAGCTACTTTTGAAAAATTTCTTCCAAACAAAATACATTTGTTTCAAAAACTTTTCTGTTTTAAGCTAGGACCCGGGAAATGATCTTGAATCCAATTAGGTGACTTTAACAGACTCGTCAAAAGTATGGCCCACAATGATAAGAAATTTGATAATGAGTATCTAGCAGTNTTTTGGAAAAATCTCTTCCAAACAAAATACATTTGCTACAAAAACTTTTCAGTTTTAAACTCGACCCGGGAAAGGATCTTGAATCCAATTTGGCCGACTTTAACAGACTCGTCAAGTGTTTAGCCCACAATGATAAAAAATTTGATGATGAGTATGTAGCTGTTATACTTTTAAATGCTACGCCCGAATCCTATAGAGATGTTAGGAATGCTATCACATATGCTAGGGATACTTTGACCCAAGATATTGTGACTGATGCTTTGTGGGCTATGGAGCTAGATTTTAAGAAAGAGCTGAAGGGTAACTCGAGAGAAGAGAGTTTGTTTGTTAGAGTGAAGAATGAGACGAGGGAGAACTACTTTCAAAGTAAGAAGGGCAGAGGGAAATCGAAAGGTAGGTCCAAGTCTAGAGATAAGAGTGGTGAAAAATGCTTTCATTGTGGTAAGTTAGGTCATTTCAAGAAAGACTGTAATGACTTTAAGAAGAAACAGAGACCGCATCAAAGTGATGATCAGAACTTAGTTATTGGAGGTGATTCCATTTATTATCTACATGTTATAACCGTGTTAGGAGATTTTGAAACTAACGTAGATCATGCCTGTGATAACATACATTTCATGATTGTTTCTAATATTGATTTTAACATTGAGTGGGTTTTAGACACAGGTGCCACTGTTCATATATGTCATGTTAAGTTTTGGTTTTATAATTAAAGATATGTGAATCTTAGGAAAGTATACTTGGGGGATGATCGTACACACAATGTGGAGGGAGTAGGTGATATTTTCATTAGGATACATGATGACATTATTAGACCCCTTAAAGGTGTTAGGTATGTCTCCTCACAAGGAATCTTATTTCCTTAGGCACTGTAGAAGAAGAAGGTTATAAGTTCAGATCTCATGTTGGTACTTCAAAGATTTGTAAAAGGTCTTTAGTGGTTATGAAAGGTCCCAAGAGGAATGGGATATATGTCCTTCAAGGTGAAGTCTTAGCAGCAAGGAGTCAACATTATCTTATGTATGTGAAGATAGATAAGATCTTTGGTACAAGAGGATGGGACACATTGAGAACAAAGGGTTGAAATATCTTAGTGACTGGTAAAGATTGTGTTACACCTAGACATGTGTTCTAGAAAAGTCGCACAAGGTTAGCTTTGGTATAGGTGAACATGGCATTAAGAGATCGTTCGACTACATTCATGCTGATTTGTGGGTTCCAGAAAAACATCCCACACATAGAGGGAACATTTTTTTTTTTTTTTTTTGTACATTGTTGATGACCACTCAAGGAAAGTTTGGGTGTATCTCCTTAAATCTAAATCTGAAACTTTTAGTAAGTTTAAATCCTGACTTGCCCTTGTTCAAAGGGGTAATTGGCGCAAAACGTCCCTACCTTTGAAGGGTTTTGTAGAAAACGTCCCTACCTTTCGTTTTTTGGCGCAGAACGTCCATACCTTTCACATTCTTTGTGCAAAACATCATTTTCACCAATTTTTAACATAAAATGACAATTATACCCTCCTATATAAATAAAACAAAAAAGAAAAGAAAAATAAAGAATAAATGGCAATTTGCTCCTAAACTTTTTTAAAAATACAAATCAGTCTAAAAAAGTAGTCTGAAACTTTTAGTAAGTTTAAATCCTGACTTGCCCTTGTTCAAAGGGGTAATTGGCGCAAAACGTCCCTACCTTTGAAGGGTTTTGTAGAAAACGTCCCTACTTTTCGTTTTTTGTCGCAGAACGTCCATACCTTTCACATTCTTTGTGCAAAACATCATTTTCACCAATTTTTAACATAAAATGACAATTATACCCTCCTATATAAATAAAAGAAAAAAGAAAACAAAAAAAAATAAAAAATAAATTACAATATTACTCCTCAACTTTTTTAAAAAATGCATATAAGTCCAAAATTTATGAAAATAATAACAAAAAAATTAATGATATATCTATTCACATACATAACTACACACGTTCCCATATACAAATCTTGCTGCTCTGCATTCCTATTTCCATTTATGTATTTCTACCAATTTAATTGTTTCTGAAAATATAGAAAGAAAAGCGGAATATCAGCTGGGGGTTTCTTCTTCAAGAATTTCGAAGGGTTTGAAATTGGATCAACGATGGTACATATGTATTATAGAAGAATGAACAAAATAAAACCAGTCAACAATAATTTCGAATGCTTCTCTCTTCTGTTCCTAATTATCCTTACTCCCGTATGTGTATAGTGTTTGTGAGTGCGTATCTGTATGTGTGTTGAAAAGGGGATAATGTCATTTGTGAAACTTGAGATTCACTCAGATCTGGTTATGGGATGGTGATGAATCAAGATTTTGGGAAAAACGGGTGAGGTCGTGAAATTGTGTACCGGTGTTGGGTGGGTGGTGGCAACTGTCAGCGTTTGGGTGGGTGGCGGTGGCTGCCTTGAAGTAAACCAACACTTCCTCTGGTGTCGAAGTTTCTTCTTCCTCTGTTACCGGAGTATCGGATCTGAATTAGCGCATTTCGAAGTAAGATTGCAAATAAAATCCGAATTGCCTGAATTACAGGAGCATTAGTAAATAAAATCCGCGTCTTGCTTCTTTGAATTAGCATCTGGAGCATCATATCTGAATCAGATCTGAATTTTCGAGTGCCGAAGTTTCTTCTTCCTCTGTTACTAGTGCATTTCGGCCTGAAATACCATTCGAGACCCTTCAATGTGTTAAAAAAATGTCGTTTTAATCCTCTCAAGAAACCCAGAAGAGGAATCAAAAGACTAAATGCTTCTTGAATTTTGCTTAAAAGCCCAATATGAAGTTTTCATTTTTCTTGAACTGGGCTTGTTTCAGAGTTCTTGAAATTCATGAAAATAAAATATAGTTGAAGAACAAAGCTCAGAGACAATAAAATCAGACTAAAAATAAAAATATTGGTACAAAAACAAATAGCATGACTTCCTCTCTTGCTTCTACCGGTAAACATGGCCGCATACCCTTGGATTTTGACCTGAATATGCCAGATGAAAGAGTTTTTGAGGAAATGGCTTGGCGAGGTTCTGATTTTACTATTGATTATTATTATTATTTATTTATTTTTACTTTTTGTGTACTATACTCTCTAAAGATTCTTTGGTACCAATGTCTGGAGGTTCAATTGACAGCATTGGCGCCGGTGGAGGAGGCAGAGGGCGGCGATGGAGGAAGCGAGTGTTTTTTTTCTTTTTAATATTTTCATAAATTTTGGACTCATATGCATTTTTTAAAAAGTTTAGGAGTAATATTGCAATTTATTTTTTATTTTTCTTTTCTTTTATTTATATAAGATGATATATTGGTCATTTTATGTTAAAAATTGGTGAAAATGATGTTTTGCGTAAAGAATGTGAAAGGTAGGAACGTTCTGCACTAAAAAATGAAAGGTATGGATGTTTTTCACAAAACCCTTCAAAGGTAAGGACGTTTTGCGCTAATTACTCTTGTTCAAAATCAAATGGGAAAGGGTGTGAGAACTCTTAGGACAGACAATGGTCTAGAGTTTTGCAATTTTGAATTTGATAATCTCTGGAAGGGAAAGGGTATAATGAGGCACATGACTGTGAGACATACCCCCAACAAAATGGGGGTGATGGAGAGGATGAATCAGACTTTAATAGATAAAGTCAGATGTATGATGATTAGTTCAGAATTGTCTAAAGGTTTCTGGGGGTGAAACCACGTATATTGTTGCCTATTTGATAAATAGGTCACATTCTAGTTCTGTTAATTTCAAGATTTCCCAAGAGTTGTGGATGGAAAACCTCATATTTGTCACACATTTGAGTGTTTGATTGTGCAGCTTATGCACATCAGGTTGAGGGTAAATTGGACCCTAGGGCTACTAAATGTGTTATGCTAGGTTATCCAGAAGGAGTGAAATGATATAGAATGTTGATTTTAGATGTGAATGGCATTAAGTTTATTAGTAGTAGAGATGTGAAATTCAATGAACTTGATATGCCTTGTCTTAAAAACATAGACAACCAGAACAAACAGATTGAGGAAGGGGAATCTTCTACTAGAAAGAAGATGGAGTTTGCGATAAAGAGATTAGATGATAGTGAAATCTAACCTCAAGAAGAATTTGATCAAGAAGTAGTGATAGAACAACCAGAACTTGAAATTTTTGAAACTATTGTCCCTAATCAAGAAACATCTGTAGGTACTAATTTGGATGACTACCAATTAGTGAGGGATAGGGAGAGAAGACAAATGAAGCCCAATATGAAATACATCTATTCAAATTTGATGGAACTTGTCCTAGTTTTAGGTAAAGTCTTGGGATCAGTTGAACCAACTTCATTTGAGGAAGCGGGTTATCTGTAAAAATTCTAAAAATTGAAAAAAGGTTATGAGAGAAGAGATCCAGTCTCTAAACTAAAATGAGACTTGAAAGTTGGTTGAAAAACCAACAAATCAAAAGATAGTCCATTGTAAATGGATCTATAAGTTGAAAGAATGAGCAGGACCTAAAGACCTTATAATATTTAAAGCTAGGTTGGTTGCAAAGGAATTTACTTAAAGAGAGAAGATAGACTATAATGAGGTGTTCCCACAGGTCATTAAGTATAAAACTATTAGGTTAGTCTCAACCTTAGTTGTCTAGTATGATTGAGAGTTGAAGCAACTAGATGTTAAAACGGTTTTTCTTCGCGGAGAGTTGGATGGATTGATTTACATGTCTCAACCTCAATTTCGAGGTGAGGGAAAAATAAAAAATTGTGTGTTTTCTTATAAAGTCCTTGTATGGTCTTAAGCAAAGTCCTAGGTAATAATATAAAAGATTTTATACTTATGTGCTTAATATTGGTTTTAAGAGGAATGAATTTGATTCATGTCTATATTTTAATAACTCTAAAGTAGGCCGTGAAGTTTATTGGCATGGTTATTAAAAGAAATATGACCGATAATATAATAACTATTAATCAAGAGTTATATTTAGATAAAGTGATAACAAAATTTGGTATGAAATTTGCTAAGTCTGTCAATGTACCATTAGCTGCACACATGAATTTGTCATCTGCACAATATCCTAAAACTGAAGAAGAATTGCATGAAATGAGTATTGTTCCCTATGTTAATGTCATTGGATCTGTGATGTATTCTATGATTACCACGAGACCGGACCTTACATATGCAGTTAGTTTATTGAGTAGGTTTATGTCAAACCCAGGTAAACCTCATTAGAC
>CAIGRQ010252007.1:0-19575 GCA_903798375.1 Fraxinus sp. D2006-0159 | reverse complement strand
TCACCTATCATTATTTCAAGTGTTTTAAGTTTAATATAACTAATGCTTAAGACAAATAAATATATATATATTTTTTATATTTACTCTATCATATAGTCAACTATACTACGACATATGCATTGCACGTGCGTCTGACTAGTAGTCTCTCAAAGATTCACCTACCAATTAGATGAATTTCTCACCTACAATACAAACGCGGTGATCTATCTTGGAATGGTTAACGTGTACGTCCATGATCATATACATATTTTTCAATTATTATTCGAAAAAACTAAGCAAAATCTTAAATTTTAATTATACTTTTTTTTTTTCAAAAATCAATTTATAATTATTTTCTTAATTTAATAATATATATACCCTCACTACAATATTCATACCCACCCAACTTTTTATGCATACTATAACATTTGAGCACATGGATCACGCACCCCACTAAAATCCTTTCTTTTTCTCTCTCAGCATATACAAACACATATATACTTTTGGTCTCTACTATATAGATATGAATCATGTTATGTGTACAAAGTATGTTGACAAACTTTGTTTACAAATTGTGTGTTGACAACATCTAGGTCAATCATTTCAAAAATAGTTTTTAAAATCAATGGTCTAGATCTGTCACACTTATTTTGTCAATAAATTTTGTAAACGGATTTTGGACAACTAGATTAATTGATATACATATACTGCCACAAACGAAAATGAGCAATCAGCTTTTTGTGAGTGAAGGATTTTTTATTTCTATTATCCACATTGTTGTGCGCCGAAGTTTAGAGGCAAAGATGGTGGTGGATTTGAGGTATAGGTGATGACAGTGGTGATGGTGATGGGTTGGAGGTGGAGGTGGAGGCTGATTTCGATGGTGCCAACAGAAGTGGAATTGCGACTATAACAAATCAGTTTGATGGTGTGGAGATGGCATGGTGGTTGTGGATTGCAGGGTAGGTGGTGGTTGTGGCATATTAAAATGTGTAATTTGAATTAAATTTGTATATGTAACTTACAAATTGTCTCTTAATGATTATGATATTATGTGATTTGTGATTAGTATGTAATTGTAACCATAATTATGTGTTATTGTAATCGTAACATATTGAATTATATGTTACACAAATTCAACAATTTCAAATTCAAATATCATTAATCGGAGGGAGCCATTTGTCAATTATGTCAAACATTAGGTAAATATTTATGTACAACAAGTTTTTTCCTTACTCCTTCCCCTATTATTCTCTGATTGCAAAAGGTTAGCCCAAGCACAACCTGTATTGGAGCATGGGCCCCCATGTTCCTTGATCTGTAACAGTACTGGGCCCAGTTATAGATATATATGATTTGGAACTTAGACCATAGTGCAAATTTTATTTTATTTTTTATTGGAAAAAAATAAAGAAAATTTAAAAGTAAAAAATGGTCTTGTGGGCCCGACACGGACCAACCCGCAAGTCGTGCTTAGCCAACAATGTGGATGACGTGTTGAGTTGTGCTTGTATATGTATGTTTGCAATCACAAAAAGGAATCGAATCAATTGATATTTTTTTGAAAAACTAGTTTTGTGCCCGTGAGATGCACGGTTGGATTATTTTGAAAGTAATATTAGTGTGTTAAATATGTTAAATTATCGTGAATCATATCTTGAATGTTAGATTTGGACAATTTAAATTATCCCAATAAATGCAACGCCCCGTTGGGGATCGACCTACCCGATTAGGTCGCAGGGGTCGAGGGACAGCGCTNTCTATAAAACTAAACAGAAACGAAAAAACCTAAAACATGTTGCAAAAAAAAAAAAAAAATTGAAATGAAAAGGAAAAAATATAACAACTATGAATAGAAATATACCTTTAAGAGATTGTTTTGTCACTTCATAGCGCTACTGAAAAAGAGCAAGAGAAAACCGAATAATTCTTCTATTTTTCCCAAACTTTTCGTTTGTTGTTTATTCTTGGTGAAGAAGATAAATATATATATATATATTAATGCAAATAATAAGAAAAATACAACCACCACCTTTCGTTGCCTATATTTTTGACCAAATCTTCGTAATTTAATTCTCATTTTTCTCTTCTTCAATTTAAATTTCCCCCCAACATTTTGTTTCCTACAATTTTCCACCACCTACATTTTTTACCAGAGAAATTCTCCTTTTTCTCTTCTTCAAATACCCAGCGTTTTGCGAGGAAGGATAAAATGGACAGAGGGAAATACGTCCTGAATGAATAGTGCACGAAAGATTCCCTCTTTTAATAGAAGAGGGAAATATCCATCTTCATTTTTTGCTTTAAGGTTATACATAGGTAAGGTAAGTTTAGAAGGTGTTTGATGTAGATTAAAATCAAATTTTAAATGGATTGTGATAGAAGTTTTTGAAATGTGTGGTTGAAAAGATGTGAAATCCATGAAATATGTGGTTGATATTGATTGTTTGATTTTGACTTAAATTAAAATCAGATTAAAATTTGGTCCAAACAGGCTCTTAATACGTTGCATAAATGATGAAACATAAAAAAATAAATTTGTATAACACAAAAGTAAAGTCTTTATGGAAAATAATTAATAACGACTCCAAGGTTTTGGTCCTTGTAAAAAAGGACTGTAAATTGTGTTATACACGTGTATTTCATTACACGTATAATTTATTGCGTTAATGTGCAAATATGTCGCACTATGATAGGTAAATAAATTATATAACATGCAGAATCCGAAAGATTCAAATTGAAAGATTCCAAGTGCAGAGTTAAACATTAATTATATGCCACCAATGTAGTGACCTTAGTCATTCGACACTGATTAAGTGCTTTTTTTTGGATAAGTTTTAAACGTAATTAACATAATTAAATATACCTAAAATGATATTAGATGTCATCACTCATATTTGACTTCTCCTGGCACTGAGGTGTCTATTGTATCCCTAATATAATAGATTGCAATAAAAAAAGTGCATTTACCTTTCAATCTCTTTCATTTACTTATAGTGCTTGCTCTCGTTAATGAATCTCAATAACGAGATTTAGAATCGCACTTGATATACTCTATGAACATCTCTCTAAGTGTCCACCACTTCACGTACCACTTAATGGGACATCGACGAGGACGGGAGGAAGGTTACCCCGAAAGGGGTATGGTGCATGTACGAGCAATATAGTCCTCACCCCATTTAAAGTTAATTTCAAATTTAAGTTTGTTATCGAACAAAAATAATAAGTTAATCATCATTTTTGGAGAGAATATAAGTTGTTTTTAATAAATTAGCAAAAAGGTAATAATATTTACTAACTAAAGACAAAAAAATAAAAGTTAAAAATAAAATAAATAAAAAATGAATGGGGCAGGGGACTTGCCCCATCCCCACCCCATGCCACCCCACCCTGATCCCGCCTCGTCCCGCTCAAACGGGTATTGGAATGGGGTAAGATAACAAAAATATCCAACGAGATAGGAGTGTGAATGATTGACTCGTCCTATATCCGTCCCATTGTCATCTCTACACTGAGGTGTCTATTGTATCCCTAATATAATAGATTGCAATAGAGAAAGCGTTTTTACCTTTCATTCTCTTTCATTTACGTATAGTACTTGGTCTCGTTAATGAATCTCAATCACGAGATTAAGAATCGCACTTAATATACTCTATGAACATCTCTCTAAGTGTCTACCACTCCACTTACCACTTAACGGGACAGGGACGAGGACGGGAGGATGGTCATTACCTCGAAGAGGGCATGGAAAACATAGTCCCCACACCGTTTAAAGTTAATTTCAAATTTAAATTTTTTATCGAACAAAAATAATAAGTTAATCATCATTTTTAGAGAGAATATAAGTTATTTTTAACAAATTAGCAAAAAGGTTATTATATTTACTAACTAAAAATATAATAAAATAAATAAAAAATGAATGGGGCTGGGAACTTGCCCCACCTCATCTTGATCTCGCCCTGTTCTACTCAAACGGGTATAGGAATGTGGAAAGATAATAAAAATATTCGACGAGATAGGAGTGTGAATGACTGACTCGTCTTATGTCCGTCCCGTTGTCATCTCTACACTGAGATGTCTATTGTATCCCTAACATAATAGATTGCAATAGAGAGTGTTTTTACCTTTTCAATCTCTTTCATTTACCTATAGTATTTGGTCTCGTTAATGAATCTCAATCACGAGATTAAGAATCGCACTCAATATACTCTATGAACATCTCTCTAAGTGTCCACTCCATGTACCACTTAGAAACAAGACATAATTTAATTATAAGCTCGTAGACTTCCTACCCAATAGTGCTTGTACACGCATTAAACATTTGTTAAATCACATTGAGTCATCTATCACAATAATTGCATGAAAAGAATCTCACGTGAAATGAGATAATAAATCGAAAACATAAATTTTAATGAAAAATAATTGAGACGATAAATTGTTAGAGAGAGTAAACCTCACGTCGACATCATGGTATTTGACGCGCGAGAAAACATTTCGTATTGCATATAAAATACTTGTTGATAATGAGAAATCTCAAATAATTCAATATGACATTCCATGAACTCTATGATGATGTTCATGGACAACTTTAATATCATCAATATTTCATTTGAAAAAATGTAGGTACATCCGTAGGGTTCACTCAAATAGTTTTCTTCTCCCAATTAGAAGTGATTTCATGTTCTCGTTTTAAATTATTCTTGAAGATTTGACGTTTATATCTAGATTGACACACATGGTTGAATCAAATATGGTAGGAAAAAACAAAATTTGTCGTCGACTATTATTACGTTAATAAATAAATAAATAAATTCCAATTATAACAAGAGTAATGATTTTTTTTGAAGGAAATTTATAAATTTCAAAATTTTCGATTGTCATGTTTTATGTAGCATCACACCTTACAGGTTCATAGACAAAATGTGTTTTTTAATATAAGGTTCCGTTTGATTCGCTATATTTTCCATGAAAAATTTCCCAACTTTTGTAGTGTGCGATAGATAAAATTTTCCCTGGAAATTTTTTTCCACATTTTCTCATTTTCTACACTTTTGAGGAAAATAAATTTTTGATGTTTTTGTGGGAAAAAAATTTCCAGGTTTTTTTTTTTTTGGCAATTGGAAAAAAGTCTAGATACAATAGTAAAAAAAATTATTACTTTTTTTATTGACAATTTCCATACAAAACAAAGTTAAACGAAAGATATTCGATATGATAATTTTTATTTATTTATTTATTTTACAATTGGAACAAATTCTAGATCCAATGGTAAAAATTATCACTTTAATGGATAATTTCTATAAAAAAAAGAAGTCAAACGGACACCAAACTTTCAACATTTTTCATGAAAAATTATATCAATCAAACACAATTAATTACAATTCCCAGTAAAACAATTTCTAGGCAAATCAAATCTCTGTAAACCATTTTCTTTCCACCTATTTTCTATATTTGCAATCAAATGGAACTAATTAAATTTCTAAACGTGTTTGCACATTGTATGACCCGATACTTAATGCTTTCCATATTTTGTAGTTGAAAAATATTTTCTATCAATACTTTTTTATTGGGTCTGTTGAGGCCCAATAGAGGGTGTCATTTGGTTTGACTCGAAATTTAATCCCCAACATTATTGTTATTAAATTCCAATGCAATCGGAATATAAGCTGTTCATGCAGCTCAACAACAAAATTTCTTATTGACATAATTTAGTGTGCCAAACATATTATGTGTCTAAAATGTTGTAATAATATTTTTCCAACTAAATGTTCTCTAAATAATCTCGCATACATGCGCACAATACTACTAAATCAAGAAAAAATGTTATTGTACGCGAATACATAATCTCAAATTTAACCGAGCCGTATGACGCGAGAGTGTCACGTACGGTTCCTTTGAGAAGGGTGTGATACAACCACCTATCAGGCCCAACGAGCGGTCCACGGAGCTACATCCCTACTCACCTGGTCCATGCACATCGCTCTCTCCAAGAGGTTGACTGCCTATCCTAGATCTTCCCATTTCCAAGAAGATCCCCGGCACGAGCATTCAGTTTTTATTAGGAAATCATATTCACCACAATATTTTTCTCTTTTGAATCATACACACTGTTTCCGAATAAATCTGGACAATATAGCGGGACAAAACTACACTGTATATAAAGTATATGTTACCTCGAATCTAAAATAAAAAATTAAGTTTGTCCAATCATACAGATTACTTTAATGTTGTCTCCAATGAGAATGTTGGATCCAGTCATTAGATATTTTGACCATAATTTTCATGTTGGAGATTGGGATGTGAAGAATATCAAATTATATAATATTTCATGTACCTATGGCCATGCCTTTGTCCAGCATATAGGCAAAGCATGAACAAGTTGTTTAGCACATGACAGATAATTATATTATAATTCCATAGACAGTAACGATAATCTTGGCATGTTACCAAAAGATTATTAAATAATTTGCACAAAGGTTAATGGATATATAATAATAATATTGTCTCTTGGAAGCAATGATTTACTATGCCATAATGGATTAGAGGGGGTCAATAATCTTTCCACTAATTGAAGTGACGAAATTCTGCAACTTGATATCGCTTTTGGAATTATGACATCTTTGCTTTTGATTAATTTAATAATATTAAAGAAAATTCTGTTGTTTGTTCAGTATTATTAGCATATTTGGTAGATATTAAAATTGGATTAAAATTAAAAAATTAGTCGTTATTGTTGACTTTTATTAGACGAGTGAGACCCAATAACGATTATATTTTCAATTTAATTTGAATTTTAGTCGGTACCAAACAGGCTATATGTATGAAATATGTAATTGTTTTTATTATTTCCTATCACAAATTATTATTATTATCATTTTGTAGATTTTTTGTCCGAAACCCTTATGCTGATTTTTCTTTTTTTAAATATATATATATAAAAAGCTGTTCTGAAACCAAGCCCGTGTTTGGTCTCTATTAAATTTTAAATTATTTTTTCTCATCTTATCAATTACACATTCTCCAAATAAAATAATATTATACAAACCCAAAAATTCCCTTTACTTTTTTAACACACATTCTTAAAAAATACTATTCCAAAATCAATTTTTTTAAAATAATGGAGCTCAAACAAGGGCCAAAGAGGGATGTTAAATGAAATAAATTTTTAATAGAAACAGAAAATAAATACATAAAGGATTTCTTTGGAAATTTCTTAGGTGTATATAGATGATAAACCAAAATAATAGTTCTCTAAAAGAATTGCACAATAAGTCCCTAACCCATAGCCTTTGTAGTAGATAGACCCCTAATCATTAAGGTTTAGCATTTAAGTCTCTGTCTTTTGCATTCTATATCAGTTTAGTCCCCAATAGACGATATTTATCTACTTAAAACTATTTAATGGTTACTTCGTAGCCAATTGGAATCTTATATGCAATTTGTATGTCATTTTTCAAACAAGAATGTCTGCAACAGAAAATGAAAAGAAACACAAAATCATACCACAATAGTTCATGGAACTGATTGACTATCCTCATCATAAATGTTCTATATAAGCATAGTAATCCCTCTCTAGCCATCTTTTAAACAACTCACCTGTAATTTTAAGTATTGTCTTCAACATACTACTCATTTGTAAGCCTTGTTCATTTTTTCTGTTCATATCCGACTTACGTCCTAATTAAGTCCGTTTGTTATATACACTTAGCTCATGCTATCCTCATCATAAATGTTCTATATAAGCATAGTAATCCCTCTCTAGCCATCTTTTTTTTTTTTTTTTTATACCCAGGTTTCAGGCTTGCGCCTGACTAATCCTGGACCACCTGCTCCTGTGCCTCATCACAGGTGGAGGTAAATCGCAGGTTATGCCCAATCAAGCCAGTGTCCATGCAAGCTTTATACTTCTCGCCCCAAGGGAGCTCTCCTGCGCCGGATTTTACAACACCAAGCTGTTCCACCACATGGTTTGGGTATTACAACACTTGGCTGCTCCCTCCGTGATTCGAACCCCCCACCCTGGGGTTTGCAAGCCCAGCCTTGCACTGTCTTTACCATCTCAGATGTGCCCCGGGGCACCTCTCTAGCCATCTTTTAAACAACTCACCTGTAATTTTAAGTATTGTCTTCAACATACTACTCATTTGTAAGCCTTGTTCATTTTTTCTGTTCATATCGACTTACGTCCTAATTAAGTCCGTTTGTTATATACACTTAGCTCATGCTAAATTAAGATCGGATCTGCAAGGTCAGCTCGTACTTATGACCGCCGTGGTTTGAGGGGATATAATGATTGTATATTCCTTGCACACTTTCAAAACATTCAATCAATTAATAACATTTGGAAGAACTTACGTTAGCTGTCAAAATACTAGAGACCACCGATAGAGCGATTTAGAAAAGTTGCCCTATGATTCGGCCACTTTCATTATATATATTGTGTCCCTCCATCTATAAATGGTAATATAATATATACAGCTAATAATAATAACCGGGTCCTAAATTGTATAAACTTCTAAATTTATATACGCTAACATCAGCACCCACCAATTCCACCAATCATATGCTGTAGCTTCATTCTCTAATCAGTTCATTAATTACTGGGGACCCCATTTAAGGTGACTTCATGATAACATGATGAAGCCGACCTCAGCAACCAATCAGAATATGTCATTGGCATACCTTCCCAGGTCGGTACTGTATGTTAATTTGACATCAACCAATCAAGACTTTGAGCCTGTTTGGTAGGGATACTAATCAGATTAAAATTGAAAATACGACTGTTGTTGGGTCCCACTCGTCTAATAAAAGTCAATAATAACGGCTAGTTTTTCAATTTTAATCCGATTTTAATCTCTGCCAAACACCCTCTTAAGCCAATGGCACAAGTTACCAACTCGGTACTGTTGTTGACAAGACAGGAATACGAAAGATAGGTCCATCCCTTCCTATAAAAAGGAGGACGGTATCATTAGGGAAAGGTGGGAGAGGAAGCCTGACAACTTTAGGTTTCAAATATCTCCTTTGATAAAACACTTATAGTTTGTAAGTAATTATCAATAAAAATCCTTATTTACACTTAAAGTTGACTTGAATTTTGTTCATACAATTTTCGACGCGAACATTTTCATTAAAGAGCTGACGCATTACATATTTTTATATCCTATAATATTGATATGACGTTAACCAACTCATCTGTATAATTTATTTAAATGCCGTCATCACCGAGTTCTGTTTCTTTGTGTGTGTATTTGTATCAGTTGAGAAGGTGAAGCTTTTTGTGAATCATTCAAGATTCAAGATTTACATGTGTAAAGGTACAGGCTTTTAGGCAGAATCAATAAGAAAAGCCCGATTGTCTTAAATTTTGGAAGCTCAAAACTAAGTAGAATTATTCTCGTGGTTCTCCACGTGCTATATGCAGCCACCATCACCCCATCTTTTCAGACAATATTTGATTGAATTTCGATTCTCAATTTATATTTGCATGTAGAGATAGATATATGCATATGATTTTTCAGTTTCTTTTTGGACTTCCTTTCTAGGTAATTTGCTTGATTCTCCTTGTATATCAGTAATTTTGAAGATAGAAAGCAAATGAAGAATTCAGTATCTGAACAGAGCTTGTACGTAGAGAGTGACGAAGAGGATGTGGAGAAGGCATGTGACGAAGGTGGAGTTGCAGAAGATGGGAATGATTCTGATTTCTCCAATTACTCCAATGATATTAAGAATAGCCACCAAAGCAAGCCCAATTCACACGATACCTCTTGGCCTCAAAGTTACAGGTATGCTTAATGCTTATATATATACACTCGCGCGCGATCCCAAGCCTCGATAAATGAGGAGGGTTTCAATTGGCTGACAGCAATTCTTACGACATAAAGCTTGATAATCTTGATTTATACAGTATACGCGCGTGTACGTATGCACGTGTGGCGCCTGGTGGAGATGATGGGTTCTTTTTTTTTTATCTTGTTTCACTTTAAGGATTGAAGGAGACAGTCAGTCTTTGTTTTACTGTATTTTCTTGTCTGATTTATGCTATATTTTCATGATTTCTATGTTGTCAATGATGATGACAGTTAATTTTAAGCTCTACATGAACTATCTTTCTTTTTTTTGCAGTACTAAACATTCATAGATGAAATCACAGGTCCAAGACAGTGAAGATTTGTTTATTGCATTTATATTTTTACTTTTAGTACAATTAATTTGCTCTTTGTGATTTGAAGGACTGGATGAATTTGTTTTGTTAATTACTTGCTCTACATGAACTATCTTGCTTGTCTCAGAGAGACGGAAATATCGGCATCAACGATGAAAAGTAAAAGAAGATTGGTTAGAGACTTAACTCGAATGCATAAATGTTGTCTAGATATAAGAATAACAACTAGTTAATTGATTATAAATCATGTTGAAATGGTTATTTCTTATCTTTCATTTATTTCATATCTACCTCCAAATACTAAATCTATTGAAAATAATTGTTGCAGGCAATCAATTGATCTGTACAGTAGTATTCCATCTCCGAGTCTTAACTTTCTCGGGACACCATCTTTGCCTAAAAGCTCGTACCTTTCCTCGTCCCTTACAAGGAGACATACGCCAGAGATATTACCTTCTCTGGATAAACCACTCTTGTCTGAAGTAGAGGATGAGAAAGTACCACAACAACGACGTAGTTCCCATTCTCTATTGCCACCTATACCATCAAAGAAACCGGGAATAAAGAAAGTGAGTCTCGAGGAGAAAGAGACCAAGGTGTCAGATGAACTTCCGAATTCTCGCCAGAGCTCATATGGCCAAGCAGTGTTAAATGGTATGAATTTTTTTTTAATCTGGTTATGTTTCAGTGTGCAGATAATTCGTTTACAGCTTGGTATGCAATATTGGTCAAAGACTAGAAGCTCAAATGGATGAAATTTTAACATAATTTTCTTCCATAGTAATGTTTAGTGCTATACAGTCCACATTGCCGAACAAACTTCTATGGTTTGACATATGATGGTTTTGCATAGGCATGAATGTTCTATGTGGAGTTGGAGTCCTTTCAACTCCATATGCTGTAAAAGAGGGAGGGTGGCTTGGGCTTTCTATATTGTTGATTTTCGCTGTGCTTTCTTACTACACCGGTATACTCTTACGATCCTGCTTGGACAGTCGACCTGGGATTGAAACATACCCGGACATTGGCCAGGCTGCCTTCGGTAGAGTGGGACGTATTGCAATATCAGTAAGTCTTGTCACTTCCTCAATATTTTTTCTGCATTTTGAATTAAAATTTCAGAATTTAATTCTCACTTGATTATTTCCTGTAAGATTTCTTAATGATAGACATTTTTACTTATCGAATTATGAGAAAATCAATCTGCATTAACTATTTGCTAATGCTTCTTTATATTGTATGTTGTTTATGCAGATAATTTTATACGTGGAGTTATACGTAAGTCTTCTCCTTGACTGTTGAATTGAACCTCCAGCAGTCTGTTTTCATCACCATAACTCCTTTGAACTCATCAGTCAATTTCTCAAATTATGTGTCTTAGCCTCTGCTTTCTAAATCTGCTTCAGGCTTGTTGCATTGAATTCATTATTTTGGAGAGCGACAACTTGTCATCTTTATTTCCAAAAGCGCATTTAAGCATTGGAGGATTTGAATTAAACTCTCACCATTTATTTGCATTGATGACCGCCCTGGCCATTCTTCCTACTGTTTGGTTGCGCGACCTGAGTATTCTTAGCTATATATCCGGTGAGTCCATTCAAATTTAGATGATCATAAAATGAATTTAAAATATTGTTCATTATACTATCCAATTCCATCCAGTATTGCATACCAAATATGAACTCTGGGTATAATATGGTCTTCAATATTTTCAGCTGGAGGAGTAATTGCATCAGTGTTGGTGGTTGTTTGCTTGTTCTGGGTTGGCTTAGTTGATCAAGTTGGCTTTCAGACTAATGGCACAATGCTGAACCTTTCCACTCTTCCGGTTTCTATTGGCCTATACGGTTATTGCTACTCCGGTCATGCTGTTTTTCCCAATATCTATACATCAATGGAAAAACCTAACCAGTATCCTGCAGTCCTCCTAACAAGGTAAAGCCAAACACTGCAGACCTCCTATCTAATTTATATTGGCCTCTATCCTCAGGTACTTGTCTATTCGCTTTTTTTAAAACCGAGTCAGTAAACCATTGCAGTTTTGGCATCTGCACTTTGCTGTATACTGGAGTTGCTGTATTGGGATACACTATGTTCGGAGAATCAACGCAATCACAGTTCACCCTCAACATGCCCCAAGATTTAGTTGCATCTAAAATTGCTGTTTGGACTACGGTTAGTCAAGAATCTCTTATAGGGGAGGTTTCTTTTTGTTGTTACTGTATGCTAATGTTTGGTAAGTACTCGTAGACGGGGTTGGACATTTGCATGAACAAAACTTTTAGTTTCTTTTTCTTATTCGATACTGTCTAATCGTGTTCAGTACTGCATACCAAACATGTACTATAAACCAAATAAACTATATCTGTATTTTAATTAACTTGTGTTTCTGCTTATTCTTTTGCAGGTAGTCAATCCATTTACAAAATATCCTTTCTGATTCTACGGGGGTCAAGCATTTTCGTTTATCATAAAATCTTAAATGAGAAAATGATTTTTTTTTTTTTTTTAAAAAAAACAGCTTTAGATTCAATAGCTAGAAATCAAGAAAGAGAACAGTTTCTTCTTAACTAGATATACATATGCATTAACAATGTCTCCAGTGGCAATGAGTCTGGAAGAATTCATACCATCAAACCACAAAATGTCTCGTCTATATTCTATAATCATAAGAACTGCATTGGTAATGTCTACATTGCTTGTTGCTCTCAGCATTCCGTTCTTCGGTAAGCTTTCGTTGTCCAATCTTCGCACGCCTTCTCGACTATGAATATTCCTAGACACTTTTAGCTGGTTCATGTACGCAGACAAAGTTTCTTTAATCCGCGTTCATTTTTGTTATACAGGTCTGGTGATGGCATTCATTGGATCTTTACTCACAATGCTAGTAGTAAGTTTTCTAATTTGGTTTTGTTTGATTATTTTTTGTAGTTTTATATCGTTTCTTATTACAAAATAATGTTATTATTCCTCGTATGGATACGAGTGTTGTACTAAGTAAATTCTCTTTTTCAGACATTGATTCTTCCATGTGCTTGTTACCTCAGCATCTTAAGGGGTAAAATAAACCTCTTCCAGGTAAAACCAAGTTCTGTCATTTGCTATGATCAATCTGTTCGTTTAGTATTTCCTAATATTTTTGTTTCATTTTTCACAGGGCTCCATCTGTATCTTCATCATCGTAGTTGGCACAATAGCATCGGGATTTGGAACCTATTCAGCCATCTCTGAAATTATCGAGAACTTAAGTTGATCTTTTCGCGTAAAAGTGTCAGTTTCATGATTTTTAAAGAGAAGTTTTTCACAGTACATAATTTGGAGGAGATAATATGTACACTAGTGAACGACGCATGTATTTTAGCCTTTCTTTGGCATCTAGTTTATCAGTTCTTGATTGCAGTATAGTCTCATAATTCATAGATAATATGCTATAAAAAAACTGCTATCTTAACGGTTTCTCTTTTAACTATTCTAATTTTCGATGATGTTTTCATCAAATCAAACACTCGACTCATGGGAATGGACTGATACCAATTTTGTGACTATTATTTGATGTGATAAGAAGTCTCACTAAGTGCGAAGGAAATCATCGCTCCCGTGTCATTTATTATGTAACCTCCCCACCCCACCCCACCCCACACCGAAAAAAAAAGGTTGAAAAACTACGAAAAATATGCTGCCTACTTGAATCTTGAAACCAAGTTAAAAATATGTACATTAACATTGAATAAAAGAATAAATGTATGAATTACATCAGATTTGTATGTACAAGACAAGCTAATAATCAAGGTTTCCACCACTTCTTCTTTTTCTTGCTCCTCAATACAGGAAATTCTGCAAAACAAAAGCAACATTAAGGAAAATCTAAATAAAAACTGAATCCAACCAATTCAACGCCCATTACCTTCAGAATATTCCATATAAGATATGTCTTGACTTTCACTCCCTACTGAATTGACTCTTCGTCTCCCTTTGAAGCTAAAGCTTTCCTTGCCCATGTTAGCATTTCCTCCTATAAGATATTTTATTTATTCAAAGAAAAGAAAAGATGTAATAGCGTGAACTGGAAAGATGAATGGGAAGAGGGTGTCTGAGCTACCCTTGAGGCTAATTAGAAGAAGAGGAAGAAAAATGAAAATCGAATAATCATTTACCTTCTTGAGGATAAATGGAGTTATAGTGCACTTCTGCCCAGAAGCTCAAAAATATTACTGCATTGTTCACAGGTAGTGATTAGTACTTAATAAATGCCCCGACAATCTCAATAAGAATGGAACGTTAATGAAGGGTGAAATAAACTTGCCAAAAAAAAAAAACCTTACTTTTGTTTGACTTGAGAGTATGTGGAAGAATCTCAATATAGCAGGTATCCTTAAACGATGTAATAACAAATATCTTGAAGCCATACTGCCACCAAATAAGAACCATTCACTAATTATTAGCCTATCGTAAATCGGAAATTTATTTTGCAAAATCGCAACAGTTGGAAAACAGTCATTTCTAAGTAAGCTTTAACGTCGGATAATTCCGTCTGTGGTGTTACACTTGTAAGAAAGGGAAGGAAAAAATCATACAGTGTCTGCAGCAGCCTGCAATGTGATATGATCCCCCCATTCGCCTGTCCTATAATCACGTGAAATTGATTATATAAGTAAATACAGTCTACTCTAGAGGAAGCATAAATGCCAAGAAAGATGCAACAAAATTTAAATGGAACTGTACCTGCTCATTTTCTTCAAGTAGTCGTCGTAAACCATTGGAACATAATTTTCATACAGCTCTCGATATGACATCAGCTGATGATTGGCACGTAGAAACAATGAAAAATTATAATGCGAATAGAAGTATTACATTAACAAGAATTAAACGAATCAGACACCAAGTAAGAAGATATTTTGAAGCAAATCAACACACTCAAATACCTGGTTGACAACTTGTTCTCTCACAAATTGATGATGCTCAGGAGTACGATATATTTGATCTGATAATGAACGAAACTGCAGAAAGACAGGTAGAATCATAAGCCGTAGCTTCAACAAGAAGTACGAAAAAAAGGAAGATATACCAAGAGGTAGAAATCGCCCAATGTCCCTTGAACTAAAAATATTTACTAATATGTAAACTAACAACTACAATTGCCTTCGAAGTAGAAAAGTAATAAATATTATTAAGAGCGTATTTGTAGAGATTAAAATCGGATTAAAATTGAAAAACTAGCCGTTATTGTTGATTTTTATTAGACGAGTGAAACCCGATAACAGCTATATTTTCAATTTTAATTGGTGTCAAACAAGGCCTAAAAGTAATAAAATTTGGGTCCTGTGAGAACGTGCAGGAATCAACCTGGCAATTTCCATCCCCTGAAATTTTTAGTTCAACCAGGTCATATAACTCCAATCTGATGAAAACAAAACAAATAAAATAGTCGAGTAAATACACGACACTTAATGAGAAAAGTATTAGTTTAGTTAAAATAACATCACACATACAGAAAATAGAAAGAAGAGATGAAATTTTAATATACACTCTACAGAACACAGTAAAACATCACACAAAAAAATAAAAAATTGAAAATCTCTTGTCGACAAAACTGGAAATGGCAACTTAAAAGTAAAATTAATAAAAATATAAAACAAAAAACACTTTTGAGAGCTCAAGCTCATTGCTCTATCCATTATATATAAGATCTTTGTACATTTTTCATAGATAAAAATTGATAGATTTTTAACCTTTTTTCACTATAAAGATAAAATTCAGTTCAACCTAACGAGATGGCACACAATGGGAATTCTACTGTATATAACTCTTGAACCAGTAAATGCAAGCCCACAAAACAAGAAGCAATTTACGAAACAGCTAAGTAACGAAATGGAAAAGAGATGATTTAACATAAGACCTGGCGAGCAGCCTTTCATGATCTGACATGGCATCATCAGCGGACGGAATTTCTCCATTAATTTTAGGAACATGCTGCAATCAAGACAAGCAAAATAATAAAGCCAATTTCAATATAATTTCCAGAATAATAACAACTAATCATCATTTGTCAATGTTTGGTAACCTGCAAGGGACATATTCTGCCACTACAGCAACAATACAAGGTTAATTATCTTAAAGGAGCTTTTTTCATTAATCGAAAGATGAATAAGGTGAACTTACAGGTACTGGAATCATCTCATTCAGTCTTCTTCCTAATTCACTGTCAAGGGTGGATTCGTATTCTTTCTCGAGTAAGACTTTCTGTTTTACACCCGTGGCCTCTTCTTGGTTACTATTGTAATCTGCAGACAAGGTAAATAAACTGAAAAAGAAGTAAAATCATGTGTGTCAAATGAAGTAAAATCTGGTGCTTTTCCCAAACCATAATAAAATTGCCTTCTTGAAGTACCAGACCAATCCTGAGAAAGAATAGACGCTTGCTGATCTTGATCTTCAGCACTTATGTATCCCGATGCCTCAGCAGTTCTAAATCTTGATAACTCTTCCTGAAGAGAATGAGCAATTACTTCATCATTCTCCACAAGAGAGTCTGTTGTGTCACAATAACCTTCCTCCACATAATCAATTCGAGCCAAGTCCATGTCATAACAAGTAATAATTTTAGGAGAACCATGCATTGGAGTGCAATCTATAAGGTGAAGGCCCCACTGAACAACATCAGGATCAAGATGGTGCGTGGTCATCTTTCTTACAATATATTTAAAGAACACTTCGGAATAAATTTAACCAAACACTTTTCTTGTATTAAAATATGTCTAGTAGGCTGGCCGTTATAGTGGATAGAAATACCTTCCTGCACGAAAACACAGTTTAAATTCAGAAAATACGTTCATATTTGTAATTTGAACATTGAAGAGAACGAAACGATAAATAAAGCCCTTTTGGATTGAATGGTCAAAAATCCAAGTTTGCGTTCGGTATGCATAAAGTGAAATGACTGCTGAATTGATCACTCTCTGCTTTACCTAAATATTCTAAAAGAAATCCATCCTCCAGGCTCATCCTAACATTGAGAAATAAATTCCTTTCTTAAATCTTAATAGTAAAGAGTACAATCTTTTCCCCATTAAAGATCTAAAACTCAATTGACAACTTTTTTTTATAAACAACTGTATGACAAGCCTTCAATATAAGCTATCATTCACTACAGAACCCTGATTTAGAATAAACTTATTGCCTTCAAGATAGTAATCTGACCAACTACTTTTCAAAATATATGACTTTCCAACGATAAAATTTATCTTGATCCTTCTGTACAGAAGAAAGATAAACGACCAATGAACATATGACAAATTTGAAATTTCAAAGTTCATCAAAAGATCTTTAAAAGATTAAGCTGATCATTAAATTTGAATTTGATTCTTGCAGCCAAAACATATAATGAATAATCAACCATCTTACTTCTAATCTAAACAAGAAAGACCCAAGAAATTAAACTAGATAATTAACACTTTTAAGAAAAGCAAGAAAAAACCTATTTATCCGAACTGAAGAATCGAATAAACCTTATCCTAAACCTCAAAACTCATAACTACGTTCCCCCCGAAAAAAAATCGTATATATTCTTTGCGTATAGGAACAAGATTCTTCCACGAGTTCGGATTCAAAGATTTTTGCAGCGGTTGGATTTCATGTGTACGTATGTTCTTGATTGCTTGTGATTTTGATTTAATTATTTAAGGAAAATATTCTTCCTTGTTCTTAAGAGTTAATGATTAAAATATTGAAGAATATATTTACTGGAATACGAAAATCAATTCTACCGCCGCACTATCAAAGTTTGTGAAAAAAAACAAGTTGAAACGTTTTGCCGGGATACACTTTTGCTGGAAAAATATGATTTTAATGAAATTGTGGATCAACAAGAATGTAATAATTTTGCAGGATTAATAAAATACATAGATGTTTATAAGAATTACCTTAGTGGCGTTATTCACAAAAATTTCTTCGCGTTGATCTTCTTGACTTCACCTTCAAACTATTTGGCTTTCGATCTTCAAGAATTCAAAATTGTGGAGAAATTAAACTTAAATGACCATATATCTGTGTGAGTATTTATAATATGGATATTACTTGGATAAGGAAGAATTACTATCGTGAAAGGACAATTTCTTTTGTTTGGATAAGGAAAAATGGATTCTTCCTTATATTTGTAATGGAAACTTCATTCCTTTTAATTCTAATCAAAATCTTACTCGTGTATTAATGGCACATTAGTGATATATCCCGATTTAATTAATACTAAATTTTCTTACAGTTAATAATCAAATTGAACCAAATTAAACTAAACTCCAATAAATTAATATTCACCTAATCAATTCTTTGAAATAATTTATTAATTTCGTTCTCTTTCTCTTAAAAAAAAAAATGAGAATGCACTTGCAGTCTAATTGAAATTACCGAAATTATATATGCACAATAATTATATCACTTGACTTATTGTTCTTACATATTATCCCATAGACCACGTCGAACATTCGAAATAAGGTAAAATGACTGTTGGAAGGCAGGGCACATGGATGAGAACCACTGAGTGTACGACTCAAGTGTGTATAAGCTGTGATCGCATTCGAATTAATCGAGTGACGAACCGAAGGGAAAGTTGTCACTCCTCAGAATTAGTCGGGCGAAGCTTGGATATCCGAGTCATAAAAAAAAGAAGGTAAAATGACAAAATTCCCCTTTTCAAATATACATTAAATCCCTAGATCTCATTTTCTATCGACAATTTCATATGATCACATCACAATATTAATTTTAACGATTAATATTGAATTAGTGAGTTCAAATTTAACTATCCACTAGAAAAATCCTTGAGATCGTGATCAAACCAATTATATAAGTTACGAATTCGTTTTTCTCCTTTGTTTGGTTTTTCTAATATCGTAGACTCAAGTGTTATTTCTAGTTAATAGATGCAAAGGAAAATTTTTCCTAGTCACTTCATTGTTCATTCTATGTTAATCTTTAAACCCTTTTGACATGTTCCGTAGGTAGAAGTCGACATTATTGTACAGTATTTAGAAAAATAACTGAAAGATATTTAAATTTGCAAACAACCTTCAGGCATACATATATGTATTTCTTTCTTTTTAATAAAAAAAAATAAAATTATCTCAGCCAGACGACAATGCAATTTCTGATTCATCAGACCAAATTTAGTGGAAATTACATGAATCTCTACTTTTCAAGATCCAAGTTAAAAAATCAGATTTTAAGTTTTAATGTTCAAAAATCAGATATTTTATATATAGATACAAATTGTTTATATTTAATTAAATATTAATAAAAATATTATAAAAATTAAATTATATAATATTTCAAACCCTAATTCATTTTCAATCCAAACTTTCTCTCACTACTTTATCTCACCCTCTCCTCTCTCTCAATAGAACCGCCGCCTCCCTCTCCCCTCTCCCCTCTTCTCT